>PVJH01005559.1:0-111061 GCA_004026705.1 Nesogale talazaci
GCGCACCCAGGCACCGGGAGTCCCAGGTGAGGGTGGCGGGGTCGCCACCCGAATCCCTAGGGCGCGGCTCTGCCTTGGCCTTCTGCGCTCACTCACTGTCTGTGGGGCGCGGGAGCCCGGCGGCTGTCAGGGGGCCCCGGCGGCAGGCGCACCAGGATGGACTTGAGCAGCGGCTGCAAAGACTTCGGCTCATGCCCACAGAGATGGCCTCTGCCTCAGGTGAGGGAGCAGCTCCCGCAGGTCCGGCGCCGGCCGCTCGCTCCACAGCGTCGCTATCAGCCAAAAGGCGCCAGCTGGTACTTTTAAATCTTTGAATTTGGTGCCCAAATGTGCGCAACCCAATAGGACGCGTCGCTCTCAGAGGCCGCACCAATAGAGAGGCGGGGGGCGGGGACGCCGCCAACCTCGACCAATCGTAAGGTCCGGAGGCGGGGCCGGCCTCTGGGTCTGGCCTCCCAGTATCCCACCACCGCCCCGGCGCATCCTGAGAGATGCTCAGGTCAGGGCGGGGCCAGGGGCGGGGTTATCCAGCGGAGGCGGCGGCTGGCCGCACGTGGAGGGGTCCTACCACGCATGCGCCCGACAGCCCGGCAGCCCGCCAAGTCCCAGTCCACAGGCCTGCGAATCCTGATTCCACCCGGAAGGCAGCTCCGGTTTCCGTCTGCGTTAGTCCGACGAGTGGAAAGG
Organism: Nesogale talazaci; assembly: GCA_004026705.1. Lineage (NCBI taxonomy): Eukaryota > Metazoa > Chordata > Mammalia > Afrosoricida > Tenrecidae > Nesogale > Nesogale talazaci. The sequence continues at coordinate 688 of PVJH01005559.1, forward strand.
GTAGCCGATTCTCCTCGATCATCTCACAAACGGCAGTTTGGTGAGCGGTGCCTCTGGTTGTCCGGGAATCCCAAGTTTCCGGAAGAGGAACCCTCCCCCCACCTCTACTTATCCCGCCTCTCTAGGATTTGCCCGCGCGCTTCTCGTTCCCTCCTCATTCCGCCCCGCCCCTGCCCAGTGCGTCTGCGCAGCCCCGGCCGCGGGCGTGGCCGTAGAGTTGGCGGGTTGGAGCGTGCGCGTTTGAGTGCCCCGCGTTTCTCCCCGCGGGCGGGAGGAGCAGTGCTGGGGTGGGCGTGTCTGGGAGCCGCTCGCGCGGGAGGACGCGGAGCAGCGGAGGTGGCCCCGTCTGTGGCGGGAGAGCTGCAGCCGAGGGTCTCCCTGGGACCTTCCGGAGGGGGTGGGGACAAAGTCCCTTCTTTCCTTTTAGCGCATTTCTTCTCGATGGCGACCACACGTCGTTCGCCACCGTTGTTTTGTATGGACGTCAAGTTTCTTAAGTTTGAATTAAAAAGAGCATTTGTGTGAAAACGGTTGCCGTGGAAACCCCAGGCCACTGAGCGTAGTGAATGCTTTTCCAGTCGTGGCGAGAGTGGGTGTCAGTCTGAGGTCTCTGATGGGCGATGGTGTGGGATTACTAGGGTGCTGATTTTTTCACTGGGTGTGTGTGTCACTCAAGCAGGGACAGTATTTCCAGCCTCTGGTCACCAGACGGGCCGGCCAGAGTAAACACGAAGCCCCATTCTCTGGCATTGCTGTACCCTCGTTCTTTAGCGCAATGTCTGCATCCTCATTGCATCTCAAGTGAGGCAGAGACCGGGGGTGGGTCCCGCCACACTTGTAAGTTTTTGAGATAGCGGATTCAAGTTGTATTTCTTTTTGAATCTTTTTTATTTTAATGATTTTATTGGGGGCTCTTACAGCTCGTATAACATTCAATACGTCATTTGTACAGGCATATTTGTACCCGTTGCCCTATTCATTTCCAAATATTTTCTACTTGAGCCCTTGGTATTACCTCCTTTCTCCCCTCTTTTTTTTTTATAAACCATTTTATTGGGGGCTCACACAACTCCCATCGCGATTCATACATACATCAATCATTCGCAGGCCACAGCCGCACCCTTGTTTGCCATCATCACTCCTGAAACATCCTCCTTCCACTTAGGCCCCCGTCTGGCGGAACTGGGTGTATTTCTCTTTGGGATCGAAATTTCTGGTGTGCCCTGATGTTTGACAACCGAGTGGCCTCCGATAAAAAGTGATGAAAAGACAAAGACCTGCCCCTTAGGAAGTTTACAGACCTAAAGGTCACTGCCATCTACTTAGTTTTGACCCCTGCGGACCCTGGAGGAAAGGGTAGAACTGTCTCTGCTAGCTTCCAAGACTAAGTTTTTGTCGCAGGAAAAAGTCTTCTTTCTCCCAAGGTCAGTGGTTTCAAACTGCTGGATTGCAGCCGAAGGCATGACAGCACTTTGCAACCAGGGCTCCCAGGAAGTTTATTACTAAGGGGGGAAAGTGACACCGAACACTTTCAGAAAAGCCAAGAGGGAAATAAAATCACGTTAAAGGGTAGTGTGTGAAGTGTGAGGGGCATGGATTAACTAGTGTGAGGGGGTAGGGAGGGGGTACCTCTGGCTTTTTTCCTAGGCAGGACAGAGCTTCCTATGCAGAGACCTGCTCACTAGGTAAGTGGGTGTGCCCCTGTAGCTAGGCTATGTATGGGGAAAGAAAAGCCCTCAAGACCAGATAGTAGGAGGGGAGGTTAGGGAAGCACCAGCAGTGTAGGTAGTACAGTTTGCCCTTTGCTGATCCCAAAGGAAGGGAGTTACTTATTGAATAGTAAAGCCATGACAGCTCCTCCTTTGGGGTCAAGTGCTTTTTAAAATGTTAGCTTCCAATTCTAACCATTCCTGCATTTTTTTTTTCATCTTTTGATGATGAGGTTTAGGACAGTAGTTAGGTTAATTCGTACAGAATCAGACCACTAGTTCCCTCATCTTGGCGATTCAAAAAGTCTATTATTTCCCTCTGTTAGGCTGGAGAATATTTGCTGGGCTCTTGACTGCTTTAAGCGTATTTCACTTCACTTCCCTTATTTGATCATAATCAGCTGTCTATTACGCTTTTATTTCCAAACATGGAAGGAGATACATTTTAGGGGCAGGTCCACATTAAATTAGTAGAGTGTCTGGAATTCAGTCTTTGGGTCATAGCTGCATGAAAGGCATTCTGGGTATTAAAAAAAGTCAAGCATGTCAATATGGACTTGATGGCCAGTAGGTTTGTTTTGGTTTGGGGAGAGGTAGTCAGTGTTTTTTGTACTTAATTGTTCACGCTGGAAGGCACCGGAGGTTTAATAAGCCAGCCAGCAAGGTGCGTACCTCTCAGGAAATTCTCCTCTGGCTGTTAGGTAGAAAATGAATTGCAGAGAGAAGTTCCCTATTCATTCAGTAAATGCTTAAGCAGACCTACAGCAAGCAAGCATCCCTTGGATATAAGTCAGTGGTCAGCACAGTGTCTTGGTCGATTAATAAGTTAAGAGAGGATGAACAGGGAAGGAGTCAAATCCATCTCAAGTTACAGCAGGGTTTTGCACAGGGCAGAGGAGTCACTTATGTATGCTAGATGAAGCTTAGTAGCTGGACAGATTTTTCAGTCTTGGCACTGGTGGGCCAGAAATTTGTTGTGGCCAGCTGCCCTGGACATTATTGCGTGTCTAACAGCATCGCTGGCCACTGCTTTTTTCTGTCAGTTGTGACAAGTCTTCCCAAACATCATCCTCAACTGTCTCTTCATGGGACATAACATAAACATACCCTACTCCAGGATTCCTTTGATGGAATGGGGCATAGCGAGGGATGGTATACTGAACAAAATGAGAGACCACATTTTAGGAACATTCGGAACATTTATTAGGAAAAAATGTATTATGTGGTAGAAAAAGGGTGCATAGTGGTTACACGTGGGGCTGCTAACCCCAAGGCCAACAGTTTGAAGGGAGGAAGGGCTTTTTACTCCAATAAAAAGTACGTGTCAGAAGGTCCCTGGGCAGTTCTACCCTGTTCTACAGGCCCCGCCATGAGTAGTGAAAAGAAGGAAGTGTGTCAAAGTAGACTAATGAGAGAGTATGCCGGCTACATTCAGTGCTGTCAAGTCGATGGTGACTCACGGGGACTCATAGGACAGGGTAGCACTGCTCCAGTTGGTTTCCCAGACCAGAACTCTGGAGGGAGTAGAAGGCCGTTTTTGCCCTTTGCTGGCAACAGATCATCGATGTTGAATGCAAGAACTGGGGTTTCAATTGAGGGGCGGCTACTCAGATTTTGAGTAAAGGAGCTACAAGATCAGAGCCTTGCGTTTAGGAAGATTAATCGGTTATTTATCTGAAGTAGAACACGCAGAGAACAGACGTCAGGACTGTCAGATTGCAGGGGAGAAGCCATTCTTGACAAGAGTAGCAGCAAAAAGCAGGGATTCTCAGAAATGACATCTGATTAGTACATTTTAGAGGGAGATTGGTAATGCTGTAAAAAAAATTCACGATGAGCAAAAAAGAACATGACCAGTTTCATCTTTAAAAAGTGCTGTTTGTGGGTCGTCAGTGTTGTTTACATTGAGTTCCAGCATGGAACAATTGTGACAGTGCAGGACAAGACAGTGTTTTATTCTGTCAACCAAGGGTCATTTTCGGTCAGAACCGACATGATGGCACCTGACACCGCCACCTCTTGGTGCACTTTGCCATTCTAGCAGAGTGAATTTTGATTAACTTTGGGGTAGTCTACCTTTTTGAAATTGAGTTCAAGTTCAGTCTTTCTGAATAATACTTATAGTTTCTTAAATATTTTAACCATCCCTTCCTTTGGGACATCTGTTCAGTGCTTTTACTTTTTATGTACCACCATGTCTGTTCTGACCCTCTGACCCACCCTGAAGTACGACCGAATTAAACACTGCCCACCCCCGCCCCATCCTTGCCATCATATCATGTTTGAGCCCCTGTTGTCAAGCCATCTGAATGAAGGTGTTCATCTTTTCCCCTACCCTTCTACATTTCCAAGCGTGATGTTCTCCAGGGACTGGTTTCTCCTGGCATCGTGTCCGAGAAGGATGTCTTGTCAGCCTTGCTTCTCAGCAGCATTTTGGCTGTGTCTGTTCTAAGACAGATTTGGAAATTTGGCAGTCCAATATTCTTTGACACTAATTACATTTCCATTGTTATACAGCCTTTATTGTTCATTGTTCACAGGCATATGAGGCGATGGAAAGAGCATGGCTAGTGTAGGGGCACATTAACCGACAAAGTGACGTCCTTGTTCTATAACACTTTAAAGAGGTGTTAGAGAGCCGCCTTGCCAAATGGCAGTCTGTCCTTTCATATCCTAACTACTGCTTCCATGAGCATCGATTACGGATCCAAGTAAAATGAAATCTTTGACAACTTCAGGGGTTTTTTTATTTTTCATACTGTTCATTGGACCTATTGTGAGGGTTTTTAACATTGAGTAGCCCATCCTGAAGGCTCTAGTCTTTATCATTTAGCACTAATTATGTTAGATCTTAAGAGGTGAGAATTTGTAATGTCATACATTAATGAAATCACTTGAGAAAGTATATCAGTTATTTGTTTATGCCTAACCCACTCACTTCCACTTATTAAGCAACCCTGAGAAAGAACGAAAGCAGTAAGTTTTGGTATTAAATCTTTTTTTTTTTTTGAGTGCTAGGTTGTCAAAAGAGCTAGTTTGTAAGAGGATCCCTAGAACCATTTTGACTCCCTACATAGGTTTAACCTTTGAGTTCTTTCTGACCTTTGATAGGCAAATGTAAAAAAAAAAACCTTTGTCCTCAGGCAATTAGCTGCATCAGGCCCGCTCTGTTCTGGGAGCAGCATTCTAGCTCTCCGGAAGTTGCCCTGGGCCTGCCCTTGATGGGAATTGGGCTATGCAGGGCCACATGATCATGAGTGATACCCTGACCAAAGTGGTTAGGAGGCCCTGGCCCAATCTGCAGACCCTCCCAGTCTGCAATAGTGACTGGATTTCAGTCATTTCTTTAGTCCTGCTTGCATCTGTGATGGCTTGATCTCCCACCAATCAAGATGTGGTCTCTGTCATCCTCATGGTTTGTCTGTCATGTGAAGACCTAATCAAGAGGTGTCTTGAAACTATATGTTAATTTAGGGTCTCTCTTTGCTCCATAACCCTACCTAGGGATATGCTGTTACATAGTTAAAGTATGAAGGAGCCTTTGTTAATTCTGCATAGGGTCTAAGGCACTTTGGGCTGGACACTGACATCTCGAGTAACAGGTACAGACTATTTTGAAGGCAGAAACCGGTGGGGGTGCGGGGGAGTGACAGTGCATTGTTCATAGATGCAAGGGCAGGTGTATAGATGATTTTTTGGTACAAATGTCTACAAAATTTAAAGACTCTTAAAATGTTAAGATTCCAGTAGACTTCCTGCCAGTAATTACGGCACTCGGCTGTGTTTCCTCCTCTCACTTCCAAACTCACTGCCTGTGGCGGTCATGTGCTTGATGTCAATTTCATGATCGGAAGTCTAGGGGTGGAGTCTGGCCTGTCAATCTGGAGGTCGCCAATGAGACCTCTGTGGGCATGGCTTTCTCTGAGAATTCTGGGAAGTCTCGCGTTATTTCCCTCCAAGCTGACAGACCATCTCCCAGTGGTTGGGTGTCAGTCTACTGAGAAGATGAGATGATAGCATGCTGATCGATCCTGATTCCTGGAGAATGCAGGAGCCAGAGGAGAAGCCACATGGGCTTGCCCTAATGTAATGGCCACAGACTTCTGGGGCCAGAGAAGCCAGAGACCCCTGCCAGCGCTGAGATGCACCACCAATGGATACTGCTGATGGACCCTGAACCCTGGAAATGAGGAGCCATGGGGAGACCCCCACCAGTGCCAGGACGGCTCTACTGCACGTGCTTCGTGAGTCGGAAGGAGACTTTATAGATTGGTATCAAACAATATTGGACTTAAGACTTTGTTTGGGCTGGACTGGGTTAGGAATGCTTTCTCAATGTTCCATTCCTCTTGTATATAAACCTTCCCCTTACATTCATAGCATGGTTATGAATTGGTTTCTGTAGTCTACCCGGACTAACACACTGCCATAGATTTGATTCCCACTCATTGGGACACTAGGACAGGGCTGCACTGCCCCAGTGAGTTTCCTAAACTGTAACTTAAGTTAGGGAGTAGAAGACCCCACCTTTGCCCTGCAGAGTGGCCAGAGGTTGGGAACTGCCAGCCATATGGATCACAGTCCAGTGCTTAAGCACATCACCAGGACTCCAAGGTTGCATAAATTACATTTGATCACAAATAAATTAGGAACCTAGTGTCAGCTTGCCGGCCAGCCCTCTCCTCTCCTCTCCTCTCCTCTCCTCTCTCATGTGTTTCTTACCACCCAGTTGCCATTATAGCCACCCAGTGTGCCATAGTAGTAGAACTGGGTGGCCACAGTCTGTCAATGGGTGCCTTTTGTTTTTCTCTGAAAAACAGGCCTTCCTTCAGAGGCACATCTAGGTAATTGACCTTCCAGGCTTTGAGTTTGGGGGCGTGTGTGTGCGCGCATGTGCGCATGCATGTTTATGTGTATACATGTATACACCATTTATACCAACTAGGGACTTCCTGGGTTCAAATTGCTTTTATGGCAGTATTTATTATCATGTGCTTGTTTTCTGTAATGTTTGAAGTTTTCCATGGTACAAAGTAAGGAAATAAAAATTTTAATCACTCATTAAATATTTTACATAAAACCAAAGGCTATTTTTCTTTGTCTACTTATTAAGGAAGATAATATTCAGTCATCAGTGATAATATTCTTTTTTTACTAATACATTGAGAGGTTTATATAAGTTTGCCCAAAGAACGTATTCCTCTCAACTGGATTGAGCCATGTTTTTCAAAAGAATGTTGATGAATATATTTACACAGTGTGATTTGCTTTAAGTCTTTTTTTTTTTGGGGGGGGGGGGGGGGGGGGCATCACTGCTCTCCGGCAGTGGGAGTAGGAGGCCCAGCCTCACTGCTGGAATTGAATCTCCGTCCCAGTGGGCCACAGTCCCGTGCACAACCACTACGCCACCAGGGCTCAGCCCTGCTTTAAGTCTTTCCATAAGGTTTTAAAAAGTCAACTTAAACTTTTTGGGAAATAACTTCTACTACAGCTTCATAATCCGCATACTCCTTCAGTGACTGAACTAGCTCGTCCAGTAGATCCTCTCCTCGCATAAATGTATCAAGGCCATGCAGGGACTTGCTTATTCTGTGATCTGTGACTCGGTTCTGTGGAAAATTGTATGTCCTTATTTTCTCTGACCTTCCTTTTGTTCCAATCTATATGGGGAAATAAAAATGAAGTGTAGTTAGATCTGAGATAGTTTACATATTTAACTGTTTGGCACTCAAGTTCATGACTTATATAATGAAACACAATGCAAAAACTAAATTGTCAACATTTTAAATCCCCTAAAGGGCATGGGAACACATGTTCTTCAAAGATTTAGGACGTCAATTTTTTTTTCAACTCTACATGTGGGCATCCCCATGTGGGAAGTACCAGCAATAACACTTACTACACAGGAATGACGCGTGTAAAGAGTCGGGCACACAGTAGATATTGTGTGAGTGTGTGCAAGTATACGTGTTTTTGTGTAAATGCTGTGCACACATAATGGGCAGAAATCTCCAAAACTGTAAAATGTTCTGATCAATCACACGCCTGCATATACCATATTGCTTGATATGTCCATAAGTGAATTCCAGCCTCATTTACTACCATTTATAGTACAAAATTATTGGCTTTTGCTCATACTTATATAAACATAATGAAAGGATAAGCCTCATTAATAAGTCATGGATGGAGTTTGATTTAGTGCCTTGGTGACTGGAAAACAAACAGTGCAGACTCCATCTAGTGCTCCGTGCTGGTGCGCGGCCCAGCCTGAGCCGTGGCGCTCCTTTGCACCCGGCCACAGTGGGGCTGCTGCCGTTGGAGCATGACCTTGTCCTGTGGCATGTGGGAATGCTGCCTGCTGGTTGTACAGGAAGCCTGGCACTTCCCTCGCCTGGCTCCTCAAGGCACCCGGAGAGCCCGTCAACCTTTATAGTCCAAACGAGGATGTGGGACTTCAGTGTCCAAATAGGCATGAGACCCAAGTGGTCTCTGAGCAGGGCTGGCTATCCTGTGAGGGCTGTTTCAGTACTGGAAAAGTAGTTTACAGAGAGGGGAGGCAGCCTACTCTGTGCAAAGTCAAGGAGAAATTGGCACAAGACTGTAGGACCAAGAAAAAGACTTAACAGCAAAAGAAAAATGTTAAGAGGCAGCATGCAAACAAAAAAAAGATACTGTGCTTATGAATAGAACACTGGGGTGGTGTTGGTGTTGGTTTGTGGCCTTCAAAAAATTAGTGTGCTATCCTTTATTTGTTAGCTGAAGGTACGCAGTTTCTGTGAGTTACAGTCCTCTTTGGTGGTAACAAAACAGAACCTATGGATGACTCGCAGTGACCCCATAGGGCAGAGGAACTTCCCCACACCAGGTCCAAGACTGTCCCTCCATCTTTACCAGAGCAGGTTTGGACACATTTTCATCCCAATAATAGTTTCTATCTAACAACCTTTCAGTTCACAGCCAAATGCTTAACCCCTGTACCACCAGGTGTCGGTTTATCCACAGGGATTCTTCAGGGGGGCTTTGTGATTATCACCTTAAATACCAGAGGAAGTTCAATTTGCTTGTCAATTTTCGTTGCATCCATAATTTTCAAAGGATTCAGAATGAATTAATGCATCTTATTTTTTAAAAAGTGAACTCTGCTTAAAAGTCTGAGAAAAAAGATACTTGATTAAAGGAAAAAGGACCAAATGCATATTACAACTACAGCTTATAGGAAAATGACTTATTAAAATCATTGTAGTATGTATGGATTGTGATAAGAGTTGTATGAGCCCCCAATAAAAAGATTAAAAATTAAAAAAACCCAAAACTCACTGCTATGGAGTCAATGCTAACTCTCATTGCCCTAGAAGCATGAGGAAGGACTGCTGTGAGTTTCTGAGACCTAACTCTTCATGGGAGAAGAAGCTCCATCTTGCTCCCTCGGAGGGGCTGGTGGTTTCAAACTGCTGACCTTGCAATAGCAGCCCAACATGTATGTAAGCAGATGCCATCAGGGCTAGCTTATCTAAACTACCTGTTTATTTAAAAAAACAAACCTGTGAAAGTGCTCCTTACCTGAATCTTCCTAGCCTGGTACCGCTTGCTGGTCTCCTCCTCCAGGTGCATGCTGTACAGCTTCGCACGGAGCTTTCGCATCGCCAGCTCTCTGTTCTTCAGCTGGGACCGCTCTTGCTGGCATTCAGAAATAAGACCTGATCGTGTTATAAGAGTTAAAGACTTTAGAAAGAATCATCTTCGTTTGTTATCCAGGAACATGCCTTTTCCTTCCCGTCCTTTTTTCTTTCTTAATGAGAGAAAACATAGGCCTCAAATATAAAGGGAAGACTGTCAACAAGTAACTTTGAAAAGTGTGTTTGAAAACTTGGAAATATAAATTGGAGCGACAGTGCACAGTAGCTCCATATTGAAGGTACCGTATATTGAAACGCTCTCCAGAAGGAGAAAGCCCCACCTTCCTCTTGAGGGGCGACTGGTGGTTTTGACTACCACTGTGCTTACAGTTAGCAGTCCAGCTTGGAACCACTACACCACCAGGGCCCTTAAACAGAAAGCGCACATGTAGTTTAATGTAAATTATTGTCTTATACCTCTCACTCCAGTTACCACCATTGTTTTGCTAGTAATAACCACTCACTCCAGAAAAAAGGATATAAAGAAATGAAAAATTATTACCAAGAATAAAGACCATAAAATCTATTGGCACAAAGTCAAATCCAATGGAAAGTGGCCTTATAGAACAGAATGCTACTACTCCATACGATTTCCAAGTATTACAGCATGGATTGCCACTCCTCTCACACAGACTGGCTGCTGGCTCACAGCTGCGTCCCGCCTGCCTTTCTGTGAGCTGAATGCTTAATCACTGGACCACCGGGGCTCACTTACCAGGAAAACTCTGAGTGTTTTGGAGTATTCTGGTTTTTACACACACACACACACACACACACACACACACACACACTCACAGCCGGGTCATGTTCATGAACTCTCTGAGGGGACTTAAAAAAAAATTTTGTGGAAAAATTCCATTATCTTTTCATTTAATTCTCCTTGAGTCTGTCTGTTGAAGCTCCCTCGTGCATCACAACCCATGATGTGAAAAGTTTAAGATCGAGGCTTTCCCGTATTTGGAAAACATCAATCCAGCACTCTCATCAATTCATGAGATATGTCAAGAGTCCAGTCTTCTTTCAAGATAGCTGGGATGTGCTCTTCATTTACCACATGTAAATCACTGCAGCAGCTATGTAAACTCCGTATGTAATTTAACCTCATCAACATACGTACAAATAGACTTGATACAATTGACATAAGGACTATTATAAGAGTTATAAGAGTTCCCAATAAAATGATTTTGTAAAAAAGACAAAACCCAAGACATGTCTTAGAGCTTCTGCCCAACGCTCTAGAATTCCCGAAAGTCTGTAGATGGACCTATAGGAAAGTAGTCTTGGAATCACATGTATCATTTTGCATACATATTTGTGGGGAACAGGTCCAGGGCTCTAGTTTTCACAGAAGAGTCCAGATCTCTTCCATCCAGTGATTATATTTTGACCATTTGGGGGGGGGGGGGGGGGCTCACTGCCCCCTGGTGGTGGGAGTAGGAAGTCCAGCCTTGCTGCTGGATTTGAACCTCCAACCCAGTGGGCTGCAGTCCCGCACACAACCACTACGCTACCGGGGCTCAGCCCTGTTTTGACCATTTTTTGATGAAGAAAAACCTAAGCTTCTGCGGAGTTGATTCCAGCTGCTGGTGAGTGACCCTGCTGTAGAGTTTCCTGCACCATCTCTCTTCACAGGAACAGACAGCCTTATCTGTCGTCCTAGGAGTAGCTCGTGGGTTTGAACTGCTGACCTTGTGGTTAGCAGTACAACCTTTACCAGAAAAAACTTCCAGCACTCCTTGCTTAAATTAATAACAGGGAGTTATCTGTCTATCTAAATTCTTTTAAAATATTTGCGAATTATGTGATAGTTTATAGAGATGAAATTCAACAATCCCAAACTTTCAGCTCATCTTTGGCATTGCTTATCTCACTCCTCTGTTTCTTGTTCCCCTGCAGCCTCCTCTTCTAGCCTTCAGTCCTTTGGGAAACATTGTCCATTTGCTCTCAAATGATTATTTTAATGAAGGGCGGAGATCAATTCCAGACCTGAAGGGAGCAGGACTGCAATCCTGACTCTGTTAGCTGTGAGCCTGGTGATTTTTATGAGTTTGAGTTCTGTTCCACATTTTTCTTCTACTCTAACCAAGACTTTCTAATGTGATCCTTTCCAGAGTTGATGCTACTGGTAGCTGGGCACCATGTAGTTGTTCTGGTCTCAGGTGTGTCTTACTGATGTTGTGTGACCCATTTGTCCTCTACTTGTTTTCATATTTTTCTTTTGATTTTCATCACGTGGCTTTCCTTGGGACAAGGGAGACCAATAATTGCATCGCAGATCATTGCGCAGGAGCAGCCGCTATTCATAAAATTACTGTATGGGCCAGGGTCAAACTAGGCAGTCCCCTGGACCGGGTAGCCCCTTGCACCCTTTTGCACCAGTCTCACAAGAAGGAGTCTCACAACAACCTGCTGAACTTTATAATCTTTGCTCTGGCATCTCACAGAGCTTATCTCCCTGGGTAGGGCACAGTTTCTACCCAGACAAGGCATAGGGCTTCCCTCGCTAACATTCCAGAAAAAAGATGATTGCTAATAAGTCATATCCAAAACCCCAAACACAGGAACCTCTCTCCCTTTTCTTTCATTAGCCCACATGCCTATAACTCAAACCTTATATATATCCTACCACCTTCATGCCAGGTGTGGCTTCCCTGGCCTAACTCTTGACCACCCAGGAGCTCAAGATGATCCTGTCTCTCTGCTGCCCCCTTTCCAAAAGTCCTTCACTACCTCTAATAAAGCCTATATATTTGCTTTACATCCCTACCTGAGCGCTGTCTCCTTCCTGTGGCACCATCTCAACCTCCCATCTTTGTGAAACCCAGGAGTAAGAGGTGTCTTGACGCACCCCCGTCCACCCTTGGGTGAGTGTGGTGCCCCACTCTCCTCCACCCCCTTTCCTCCAACTGAGGTTTTGTGTGTTCAGGGTCTTTCCTTCTCTGTTGCCCAACCTTGGTGGTCCTTGCCTGATCGCCTGCAGCAGCCTCTTCAGAACTCCTTCCAAATTCTCCTTATCTCCTGCTGCCCCACAAAACAACCCCCCCCTCCCCCTCTGACTTCCCCAACTCCAAATTGCCCTGCTCCCCTAGCCCACAGCGTACTCAGGTCGCTTTTCAGCCTCTGCCATAATCTGGGTACCTCCTCACCATCTCCCTCCACTACCACCTCCACTCCCAAAAGCCAGGACAACTGAGCCTCTGACACCTGCCTCCTCCCACAGTCAAACCCGCCAGGCTCCCTGGAGTCTGTCCCCCTCTTCTCATTCCCTCCCAACTCAGCCTCCTCTAAGGCCACACCCACAACCTCTCAAGTCCCTCAGCTAATGCCTTTATGAAAAGCCCCTGGCTGGGTATTTTCTCATAGAACCCTACCATGTTTATTAGCATATTCCAATACCTTACTCAGACTTACAAGTCATCTCTCATAAAGCAGTTAATTTCAACAAACTACAAAAAATTACTCAGCAAGCCAGATAAAAGTCCCGCAGCTTTTCTTTCAGGCCTGACTTAAGTCTTAACCCAGTTTACTAGTAAATGGGTGTCAGAGGCTCTGTCAGGAACCACTGTTTTAGCCGCCCATTTCATTATGCAGTCAACTGCTAGTATTTAAAAAACAGTTTAAAAAGCTGAGGATGGCCCTCAAACTGCCACTCATGACCTGGTGAATATGGCATTTAAGTTCTCAATGCCTGTAAATCCCGAGCTCACCAAAATCAGGCTGGCAATCCCAAGCCTTGCTTGTCACCCTGGGGCCAGCTGGAGGGAAGGGTCAGAAGACTTCAGGAAGCTGCAAGTTCAACAGTGACTCTGACTGCCCACCGCCAGGATCCTCCTTCAAATATAACCAGGAAACCTTGCCTACCATGCGGTCAGCAAGGCCACTGGAGAAGTGACTGCCCCTCAGCGCTTAGTCACAGAAGGTCAGTCCCTCCAAACCTTGAACTGCCACCACTATTAACATTGCTTGGCCTGGCCACCGAAGACTACGACAGAAGACTCCAGTGACACCCTCCCTCCAATGCCAAACCCAGGGCAGCATCAAGACAGCAGGTAAATGCGTTTCCTTTTGGGTGGGTGCAAGAGACTTGTCTTCTCAGTCCTTCCCTCCTTTTCAGGCCCCACTTCTCCTTCTCTGGTCATGATTGTAGGTATAGACAGCAAGCCTTCAAATCCTCGAATAACCCCTCCTTTGTTTTCAGATTTAAAAATTAACAGTGGTCCCTCCAAACCTTTAATGACACCTTTCTCCATTCCCCTTTACCCAGCTTGTCAGATGTTATTGACCCACAAACTGCTGAACCTTCTCTCATACCAACTTCTGTCCTTACTGTCTCCCAGTCACCTGAAAAATCCACCTTATGCTTACTAAAAACCCTAACATGGGGCTGAGCCCTGGTGGCATAGTGGTTGTGCGCGGGACTGCGGCCCACTGGGACGGAGGTTCAATTCCAGCAGTGGGGCTGTGGGGCTGGGCCTCCTACTCACACCACCGGAGAGCAGTGATGCCCCCCCCCAAAAAAAAATAAATAAATAAAAACCCTAACATGTCTGCACCATTCTCCCACCCTGAGTCCATCAACTTTCCCAACGCAACTCCCAGAATCACTGGGGTCTGACAGTCATTCCTCCCCACTTAAGGCGCTAACACTACCTCAATCTCAAGTTTGCAATCAGCCTTATCCCAATCCCGATCTAAACTTTGTTAATAACAGTTCTGTCGTACACACCCAGGGACAGCAAGGAGCCACCTATACTGTAGTTTGACTTAGTCAGGTCTCGGAAGCTGCATGTTTCCCAGAGGGAACCACTTTTCAGAAAGCAAAACTCAGTGCTCTCACTTGAGCACTTCACTTAGCTAAAGAGGATTCCTAACAACTAAAGTGTCCCCCATCATAAACAGTAAGTGAATAGCTCTCCCATCCAAATCAAAGATCTGGTCCAGCAAGTTCATCATTCCCTGCATATAGTGCCCCGGGCTCTTCTTCAGCTCCTACAACCTATGCTTTGGGTCTCAAATCACACAAGTGTCATCTGCATGAAACAATAAGTGGTGCTTACATAACCTGTACAGGTCTTAAGACTCTTATATTAAAAGTTTTAAAACATGAATGAAATTATAAAAGGTCACCTATCTAAACTAATTCTCAAACTATGCCAGTCAGAAGTAGGCCTGCTTCCACGAGTCCTAACTGAAATCTACACCACTCCTCGCTCTTCCTCTTTCCTAAGCCCCTTCAAGCTGATGTATAGCAGGCTTCATTTAATCAACCATATGAAACCAGACACACCACCATCACAGGCAAACTACTTCCCCTAACTCTCTCTTAAAAACTTTTCTTCAAGAACACAGACCTGCCCCTGCTCCTGCACAATCTGACCTGCCAGTACCAGGAGACTAAAAAAATCTCCATCCTTAACCTCTGCAACCCAAGTAATTAAAATGCACATCTTAGTCCTAACAAATTCCACAACAATCAAAGTTATTGGAAACCCCAATTAACACCATCTAATGGGTAAATTTAACCCCTTGCCCACACCATAACCATTATTCCACTTAGAGGTGGACCCTACCACTGAATGCTCTACTAAGAGTTCTTACTCAATTCTGTTACACCCAACCCCTCTGTAGTCTCAAACACACACATGTGCCAATCCACAGTTCAGGAAACAATCCCTAAAGAAAACTCGCTAACAGAATACACAGGTTATCATAAAAACCAAACCACAACTGTCTGCAGCCCAATCATCGGCCCCTCCCTTGGTCTGCACCTTTCCTACACCTCACCTATTTCTCTTAAACCTTTCAGACAGTCCAACAAACGGTTCACGTCCTTTCATCACAACTCTGACCCAGTGAATTACATGAACCACTACACGTTGTTGCCAATAATATCCATAAAAGTAAAAATAAATTAAAACCGTAAAAATAACTTAGCAAACCAATTTATAAAGGAACGCAGTAGTCTTTTTAAGTGGGCAAACTCATTCAAAGAGCAGTCCTTGTATCAGTGCCTCAGAAATACATCATTTCTCTTGCTTTTGTGCCTCATTCAAATTTCCACTGCTACCAACACTCCCAGTGGACTCACTACCATCAAGAAATAGTGTTAGTAAATGCCCAGCCCCACTTCCCAACATACCGCCTTTTATCCAGGCTACCAAGACAATACTAACTTCTCTTCTGTGTTATACAATACCTACTCACTGACAAGGTAAACAACCTTGTTGTAAGCATACCCAAAGCGTAAACACCTCCCGTCACAGCCCACCCCCCACCCCCGGGTGCTTTCTTTTAGGGCAGCAGAACATTAACAATATGTCTCAACACATCTAGCCCCTTCCCTTGCCTTCCAATTCTTAATGCTCCCCACTTCGCCCCACACCAGCAGGAAGTAGTTAATAACGAATACAAGGCACACTTTCACTATTGCTAGGAGTTTGGGATGTACGGGCCAGGGTTGAACCGGGCAGCCCCTTGCACCCCTTAGCACCAGTCTCACAAGGAGTCTCCCAACAACCTGCTGAACTATGTAACCCTTCCCCTGGCATTTCAGAGCTTATCTCCCGGGGCAGGGCATCGCTCTACCCGGGCAAGGCACGGCGCTCCCCCGCTAACATTCCGGAAAGCAAGTTTGCGAAACAAGATGATTTGCTAATAAGGCATCTCCAAAACCCCAAACACAGAAACCTTCCCTTTTCTTTCATCAGCCCACATGCCTGTAGCTCAAAGCCTATATATATATCCCACCACCCCAATACCAGCCTCTCAGGCCTCAGGACCACCCAGGAGCTCAAGATGCTTCTCTTTCTGCTGTCCATTCTCTTCCCTTCCCTTTACCAAAGCCCTTCACTACCTCCAATAAAGTCTATATATTTGCTTTTCGTCGCTAACTGAGCTCTGTCTCCTTCCTGCGGCTCAGTCTCAACCTCTCAAGAACACAGTCTTTGTCTCTATTAAAACAATTGGCCTTGATGGCCCCCTAGATAGTTCAGATCCTCTAGACCTAGTGACTCATCCTTCAAGAAGGTGTGTTGTGTCTTGTGAGTTTTCCTAACTTGCCCACTGTATGCTCCACATTTTCACCAAAGAATGCACACATACAAATAGCCTCTAGTCAATTTATATATTGTTCTGGATACTTTTCCTCCCACACCTGTTCTTTTAACTTTGGTCAACTTCCCAGTGTCTTCCCCTGCCGCCATTTTTTTTTGCCAACTTCCTTCTTAGGCATCAGAGACCACTCCCTATACTTCTCTGCCTTCTAGCCAGCAGCTTCCCTTCTCTCCCTCCTCTTACACCATTAAAAAATGCTTCTTTTAGTGTCGTTAGTAACATTAGTGGGAACCTGTCCTCTCAGGCTTTGTTGTAATCATCCTGAGAGGGAAGTTTCCACTGAGGATGAGTCTAAATTCAGGTGAACGACATCGCTGCTCAGTTCTATGTTGTCGTTAGGGGTCACTGAGGTGGTTCTGACGCAGGGGGAAGTTGTGCACAACTGAATGAAACACTGCGGGGTCCTGTGCTAGCTACAACTGCTCGGGCCCGTTGTTGCAATCGTGGTCATTCCATCTCCCTGAAGCGCTTCTCTGCCCCTCTACCAAATGTGATGTCCTTCTCCAGGAATTGGTCTCTTCTGATAGCATGTCCAAAATCTGTAAGCTGAAGTCTCCTCATCCTTGCCTCTGAGTAGCACTCGGCCATACGTCTTGCAAGACTGTCCTTTTAGCAGTCTGTGGTACTTCAGTATTCTTTTCCAACATCACAATTCAAATGCAGGATTCTTTTTCGGTCTTGCTTGTTCCGTGTCAAAATTCAAATGCATATGAGGCGATTGAAAATCACAACTTGGGTCAGGTATACCTTAGTCTTCGAAGTAACATCTTTCTTTTTCAATACTCTTAAGAGGGCTTGTGTAGCAGATTTACCTAACGCTATGGTCTTGATTTCTTGACTGCTGTTTCCATGAGCATCGATTTTGGATCTAAGCCAGACAGAATCCTCATAAATGCGCCAACAGGTAACATTATGACTAATGGAGAAAAGGTTGCAGTTGCCAAGGACTTTGTCTTGCTCAGTTGTGTCTGAGGCTCTATTTCAGGGGACAGTGAGAAAAGCCTTTCCAACATGGCTTCTCCCCCAGTGTCTCACTCTAAGAGACCTGTTGCCTACCTGTGGGAAGGTGTACGATCCGGACAGCGCTATCTGTGGTGTTCACATGCTGGCCCCCAGCTCCACTGGCTCGCTTGGTGTCAATCCTCAGGTCTTTAGGGTTAATCACTAGGTTGATCTGTACGTAAGAGAAAAGTGGGGCATGTTAGAGAAAATTATTCAGACCAACAGTTTGAGGATAAGGACTAGCCATTTATAACTGCACCAGAACCTGGGAGGCCTAGAACTTGAGAGAGAGCCAAGTTTCTCTGTCTGAGATATGGTGCAGTCTGGCCACTTTCTACCGTTCCTTTTCATGGGAGACATCTGTGTGGTCCTGTTCTGACAGGTTTCCAACTTACACTGACCCTGGGGGTCAAATTTTACTTTGTAAATCTATGCGATACAGAATGCATAGGGTTTAGGTTTAATTCTAAAACTATAAAGTAGTTGGAAGGGTACCCCTGTATATTTAGGAGACAGAAGAAAGGCCAAACCCACTGCTAGTGAGATGATCCCACCTCCCACCAGTCATGGTCACTGAGTCAATTCTGAATCCCAGTGAGACCATATGGGGTGTTCACTCTGGAGAATCTTTGGGGAGCAGACAGACTCATCTTTCTCTCGAGGAGCTGCTGCGGGTTTGAATCACTGCCTTACACTTATCAGCCCCAAACCTAATACACGACATACCACAGAACCCTTTTTGATATATACAGTGTGACAATAATATTAAAATATGAAACTTCACTATTACTCTCTTCTTAGCACATGTAATAGAACTTAGATACTATTAGAAATGGAAGTAGGGCAAAAAAGGAGATTTCCTAAGAGTACTCTGAGTTCAAAAAATAAAAATATGGAGAAGCAAGATTAGATTGAGGACTAAGGGAAGGGTTTATTTTAAACATGGAGATGTTCAGCTATCCCTAGGCAGAGGTGAGGCACATGGAAATGGCAGAGACCACGAAGCCGAGGCTCAGTTAATGGCAGCACTGGCATATGACTAATGAGCTCTATTTCGTGAACAACTCGGGCATATCCACAACCCCGGCAGTGGTAGAAATCCTGTTATTCCATGGGCCCACAATGTGGGCCCCATATGCTCCCTTCTGACTTCTCCTTAGAAATGCCAGCAGAATTAAATGAGGTTGTTTATGGACTATAGGAGCCCTCGTGGCACAGTGGGTAAGTGCTGGGCTGCCAAATGCAAGGTGAGCAGCTGGAAACCACCAGCAAAGGCAGAGTTTTCTACTCCAATAATCAATTTTGTCATCTAGCTCAGAAGCAATAAAGCCCACGTGGAAGCCCACTAGTCTGTGTGACCAGGGCATGGCAAAGATATCAGGGTCTCAAGCAACAAAGAACAAAAAATCATATCATCGTGTCCACCTTCTTGATACAATTGCTGAAGACAAATGTGTGCTTGAGCAAGTGAAGAAAGCTGATGGTGCCTGGCTATCAAAAGATAAAGTGCCTGGACCTTAAAGTCTTGAAGGTAAACAAGCAGCCATCTAGCTCAGAAGCAACAAAGCCCACACAAAAGAAGCACACCAACCTGTGTGACCATGAGGTGTCAAAGGGATCAAGTATTGAGCCATCACAGAACAAAAAAATCACATTATTGTAAATGAGGAGGAGTGCAGATTGGGATCCAAAGCCTATCTATAGGGACTGGACATCCCTTACAGAAGAATCCCAGGGAGGAGAGGAGCCAGTTGGTGCAATGTAACAACAGTGAAACATACAATATCAAAATCCCAATTCTACCTTACAAATCCGGTTGGATCACAGGATGTTTAATGATACAGATAGGAACTGAATAAACAGGGAATCCAGGACAGATGATCCCTTTAGGACCACTGATGAGAGTGGCAATACGGTAGAGAGAAGGTGGGGTTGAAAGGAGGAACCAATTGTAAGGATGTGCACATAACGTTTTCCCTGGAAAGACTGTCAACATAAGAGTGGGTGAAGGGAGACAGTGAGCAGTGTAAGATATGACAAAATAATGATTTATAAATTATTAGGGGCTCATGAGGGTGTGGGGAGGGGGAGAAATGAGGAGCTGATACCCAAGGGCTCAAGTAGAAAGTAAATGTTTTGAGAATGATGAGGGCAACAAATGTACAAATGTGCTTGACCTATAATGGATATATGTATAAATTGTGATAAGAGTTGTTTGAGCCACCAATTAAAAAAATCCAAGGTAGACCTGAACAAGCTGGTTTGGGAATGAACAGAAACACAGACAGCCCCTGTGATCTAGTTACATGATGGTTACATAATCTGTGTCAATGTGAGCATACTCAGAGTGAACAGGTGTAGTTTAACTTGTCATTCAGGTCTCAGCTTTATGGCTCATTTGAAGGCGCTAGGGAGATAATCAGCTCCCTGGAGGCAGGCCAGAGCCATATTCCCTGTAAGACATCATGATGATGAGCCTGATGGAACTCTGCGGGTGCACCCAGAGTCGGGGGAGCTGGAGGAGCCACGCGGAGACCACTGCCAGTGCTGAGATGCTTCCACCTCCACTGGATCCACAAGGCTCTCCACCCACTGACCGGTGATCTTCCTGCTTCGCGCATTATTGCAGGGCTGTGGGAATCTGAAGAGGAATTTATGGACTAGTATTGGACATGTGGGATAATATTGGACTTCTGGACTTGATCTGCACCAGGCTGGGATGTTTTCTTAATGAACAATTACTCTTTCTATAAATAAAGCTTTTTCCACACACACACAAAGAACAGGGCATACACTTCCCTTGAGTTCGATGTAAGTACCGTTAGATGCATTTCCCCCCAATGACAGGTTCCTCCTCCTACATTACCCACCGAAAGTAAGGTAATCACTTTCTCCAAGACATTCATGCCTCCCATGCCTCATCTTGACTTGAATTTTCAAGATGACCTTATCGCTCTTGGAAAAAACAACCGGTCAGTTCTCCTGTCCTATGTGATTGCTCTGAGTTGGCATCGAGTCACTGGCTGGTTTGGGAATCCATGTGCCAATCGCCATCTTTTCCTGTAGGTGTGCGTGACTACTGCCCCATGTCCCACCAACTCACAGATTCACCAGCTCGCTTGGCCAACTGCCCCTCATCAGGGGGAAAAAAATTCCTCAGCGTTCCCTGGCAATTCAAGCCTGTGATCCAAGGTAAATTATAGGTCAGTCCCCTGGGTCATTTCAGGGGCCTGCCGTAAAGGGGCCTGCCTTTGGGAAACGCTACTCTAATTGTTCTTTTCTTTACACAGGCAGACCACAGAAGTTAGATCTAAAGAAAGAAATGCCTTCATCTTCTTAAAGAGATTCAAACATTCTCTTCCCCAAAAGTAACGAAAATCTGCTCATACTCAAACACCAATACTTTATTCTGAAGAATAAATCAAATCTTTCCTTTTATGTACAGCTAGTGAAATTTCCAGCAGAAGGGAGACAAGCAAACCAGGGATACCCAAGTAAGTTATTTAACAAAAATCAAGACTGTGCTCCCTGAAAATGAGAGCATACTCATTTATCAACACCGTAACAGTAAACTTCCCTTGTAATGCATGTAGGTCATGAAGTAACAATTCTGTTAAGTCCATAAACCTGTTAAAATTGGCTTCTTGCCAGTAATACTGTAGGAAGCTGTCACAGAAAGCAAATCACTATAAAGAGGTCCAGTAAGAAAACAGACAAATTTAGAGGCCGTCACACATGGCATAAGGACCTCTGGTGGGGAAGTGGATTATGCCTTGGGCTGCTAGCCACAAGGTCAGCAGTTCAAACCCACCTGCTGCTTGTGGGGAAAAAGATGATGCAGGCGTTTTGCTTCGGGAAAGATTTCGTTTTGGAAACTATATAGGATTTATCGACAAGGCTGTGAAATTGGTTTCTTGTGTTCTTAAAGTGGTGACAACAGGGCTGAGGCCTGGTGGTGTAATGGTTGAGTGCGGAACTGCGGCCCACTGGCTTGGCGGTTCAAATCTAGCAGCAGCTGGGTAGCTCCCACGACCACCAGAGGGCAGTGATGTCCCCCGCCCCCGCAAATAAAAAAAAGTGGTGACAACAAAAACATATATTGAAAACTACTGCGCAGGTCAACCTTTAAGAAGTACTATCATAACTCTTGTAATACATAGTGATGGTTTATAGTACAGGCATTGTGACTGCGATAGGATATTTTGAGAATTGCAAAAGCTGACTCTTGGTTAGATGTAGAGGGTATTTCTTTAAAATGAAGAACTCCAGACTAGTTTGAATCCTGAAAGGGCGTCTTGTGAATAAGTCGGCCCAACAGGAAGCTGAGGGCTCCTCTTACCTCAGTGGGCTGAGGCAGCACAGCGACGGTCATGGTGCTCGTGTGGATGCGCCCCTGCCTCTCGGTCTCTGGCACTCTCTGCACTCTGTGCACGCCGCCTTCGTGCTTCAGAAGCTTGTAGGCCTCGGCACCCCCGATGGTGGCCGATGCGTGTCTCAGGCCCCCTGGGGAAGATGGGGAAGGTTGAGGGAAGGTCTTCTTAGTCCTGCCAGTTACTAGGAATTGACCATCACATCTACTATGTAAACAAGTATTTGAAAGAGCCATCCAAAATCTCATGCAAGCACACTAACTAACTAACTAAGCACATTAATTAAAACAATCCAGCAAGTCTGCAATGTTCAACGCTTTAATGCTTAGCATCATTAGTGCTTTCCTTATTAAACATAAAGCCTGTATAGTACTGATGGACTAATTCATTTCCAGAGGGAAAGAACTGCTTGGAAAGACTAGTCATTCAACAGCTAGTATTACAAACTGACTCACATTTTATAGGCCAGCGGTTCTCAACTATGAGTCTCGATCCCTTTGGGGGTCGAACGGCCCTTTCACAGGGGTCAGCCAAGACCATGGGAAAGATCTTAGGAACCAGACACCACTCCTCTATGGTCTCCAGGTGGGTCCGCCCCCACGCAGATATGTCTACATACAGTACCCAACAGGAAGACAGTTACCCATGCTACACCATGCTTCAAGACAAAATTTCATTCATTTGTCATTAGAAACATTTCACAATGTATAAATTACAGTAATTGTTTTTAATGTAACAATCACCATGTTTTAATGATGTTCAATTTGTAACAATGAAAATACATCCTGGTATCAGATATTTACACAGCGACTTGTAACAGTAGCAGAATTAGTTACAAAGTAGCAATGAAAATAGTTTTAAGGTTGGGGGTCACCACAAAATGAGGAACTGTATTAAAGGGTTGCTGCATTAAGAAGGTTGAGAACCATTGTTATTGGCCATTTCCAAATTGACACATTTGCATTTCAAAGTAGGTAAATGATGGGCACAGGACTACGTAAGCAACTTGCCTTGAACAAAATGAGTTTTCAGGCCTACCTGTGGTCTGCTCAGCCCTGTTCCTAGGATGGACACACATACAGTTTACCCCAAACAATATATGCTCTACTCAGAACAAATCAAACCGGTCAAGGACTGACCTATTTCACTTGGGACATACTCCAGCGGTTCAAAGTGCCACCTTTTAAATGCAGCATACTGCTGATACATTTCAAATATCTCTGCAGTAAACAGCATTGCCTCCTGACCTCCTACTCCGGCGGTTACCTCCAGAATCAGGTCATTTTCATCTGTTTCTTCTGAGGGAACCAAGAGGAAGATAATCTGTAAATACAAAAATACCATCCCTCCTATCATTAATAACTGCTAAAAGGCTAACTTCCAAATTCCAGGGAAATATTAATGATATACTATGCATGCACTAAAGTTTACCTAAAGCTTACAGCCTTGTTTGCTTTCACTCCGAAGCTCATGAGTTGTTTAAATCCATTATTTTTACCATCCTGCCAGAACAAAGTGTTTGCGATAGGTAGGACGCAGTACTAGATGTGCGCAAAAGAAAGGAGATACTAGTTTCTAGCCTCCTGAAATACATGGCCTCCTTGGGCAGAAAAATAAATGTACTCAAATTGTATTATTAGTTTTTTAAGACTACTTAATAGGAAGAGAAACCTGTGACTTCTGAACTGAAAGGGCTCCAGACATGATCTGGTTTCATGCCCTTCATTTTACATGTAAAAGGAATGAGGGTTCACTAGCCTGCTGAATTGTAAGTTACTCACTAGTCACTGGCAGCTCAGGCCCAAGAATTCACATCGCAGGACTCTTAAAAAGTCCTCCTTCCATTATATAAGAAGTCCTGGTGGTACAGTGGTTATGCCCTGGGCTGTGAACCAGGTCGGCAGTTCAAAAACATTAGCCACTCTGAGGGAGTGGCTATAAAGTTTTCGAAGCCCACAGGGGCAGTCCTACCCTCTCCTGTAGGCTCTCTAGGAATTGAAAACTTGATGGCAGCACAGTGAGGCTGCTCTTCTGTTATCCATTATTATTATGTTTCCGTGGTGAATAAAACTACTTGGTATGGCTCTTCAATCCCTGTCTTTGTAACTCCAACAGATGATTCAGTGAGGCCATATAGGGTGTGTGGAACACTAATAAACAGGCTTGCTCAGTTTTGTCATTCCTCTGGGTGTAGACATGAGCCATTTCAGAAGCAGGAAGAGGCAATCCAGTGACCATCAGGAAAGACCAGCCACCAGAAGACAGAGCTGAGGAGCTGCACCAAAAGTGTGAGGCTGACCAGCAAGGCAGGGCCAAGGGAGCACATAGCTGAGAGGGTGAGGACCAGAGAGAGAGAGACGTGGCGGAGAAGAGTGTTGCAAAGAGAAGAAATGAATCCTCGTATTTTGTAACCTGTACCTTCCCCAGGGAGGTATTAACCATAAGGTAGACCCAGGGTCATGGAAATTTGTCTTCAAGTTCGTGTGGCCATGGCAATGAATCAGAACTGAGCAGAGGAGAGACGAGAGAAATGATGTCAAGAAGAGGGTAAAGAACAGGGAGACATATGCTGGACCTTTGCCTACAGAGATCAGCAGTGGTCTGAAACGGAATTAGATTCTCCTTTCTCCTTTATGTGGTCTTAAGTAGGCTGGAAACACCCTCCCTGCCACCATCTCTTCAGTTTCACACTCAGTTCCTATTTAAGTCCAAACCAAGTGGATTCCAACTCACGGCAACTTTATACTTGGTAGTCAAGACTCAAAACCAACTCAAGGCCATGGAGTTGATGCAGACTCACAGTGACCCAACAGGACAGGGCAGGGCTGCCCCTGTGAGTGTCTATTTAAGACAGCGACTGTTTCTGGAAGTTGAAAGCTCCAGCTTTCTCCCGCAGCGGCTGGTGGTTTGGGACTTCCAACATGTGGGTCACATCCCAATGTGCAACCACGATGCCACCAGGACTCCTACTTACCAGTGAGGAGATACAGAAAAAGCTTAAAATTGACGATTACTAGGAAAACCCGTCAAATTTAACGGTCTCATCACTTTTGCTAGATACTCAAAAGCACTTTCTCACTATTACTGAGGCAAATCTGACTCATAAAGACACGAGGACAGTAAAACTGCCTTTGTGGGTGTCTGAGATTATCCATTTTTGGGAACAGAAAACCCATTTTTCTCCCATGCAGACCTTATGGTTAATAACTCAGTACATAATCCACCTTGCCCCTAGAGCACTTAGTCCTTGTGAGGTCCTACTGAGTCAGTTCTCACTCGGTGATCCTATTATGCACAGCAGAAGGAAACCCTGCCCTGTCCGGAGCCATGCTCACAATAGTTTCTATGCTTGAACCCACTGCTGTAGCTAGTGTCAGTCCATCTCTTTGAGGGCCTTCCTTTTTCCCCACTGCCCTTCTACTTAACAAGAGTGATGTCCAGGGCACTTTAGGTACTTTTACTCTGAAAACAGTCTTGATTTGATTATGTGAAAACAAAGTTTAAGAGATATAAATTGTGGCTCCCCAAAAGATGTATTGTAAAATCCTAAAAGGTGGCTGTAGTCCCGCTGGGGCGGGGGTCTTCTTTACTATGCTAGTGGATAAGATCAGTGTAGGGTGGATCTTCAGGCTCTTTGGAGATACGAAAAGAGGTCACTAAACAAGCAAGCGAAGATGAGGGGACACAGATAGCACACTCCATGAGTCACCAAGTGGACAGGAAGAGATGCTGAAATGCGACAGAGGCCCTCCACCAGAACAGGGGCTTCTGCGTTCGGACTTCCAGCCCCAACTGAGATGTTTCCACTTGTGTATTTATTACAGCAACAACAGAGAACCAAGACAGAGGGGCTAAGTAATGTCCTACAACCAAGAGCTCCAACCCAAGTCCACTTGACGTCTGAACTGGTGTGCTTTATGTTGCCTGGGGACTATACCTGGTGTTTTTTTTAATTCCCATTTCTCTAGTCTTTGGATTGACATTGGTTGAACATCTGCAAGCTTTGTTTTACAGAATTAACAAAGAGCAAAACCTGGTTCTAATATCACGTGTGTATTCTTCATCTAATACCCCTGCATTTTTATGGGGCACAAAAACCAAAGCAGTACAATTCAGTTCTTGAAACATGAGGTCTTCTCTGGGTTTTTAAGAAGCCCAGGTTGTGCTGCGGGGTAAACATTGGATTGCTAGGTGCAAGGTTGGGGATTCAAACCCACCAACTACTCTGCAGGAAAAAGATGAGGTTTTCTGTTCCTACAAACCCTTTAAGAGCCTTGAACCCTAAATAGGGTCACTAGGTTGGAATAGAATCGATTGCAGTGGGTTTTACTCTAGGTCTTAGAAGTTAGGATGACTGGAATCCATCTCACATACCTTGGACATGCTATCAAGGATCACTCCCTGGAGAAGTACATCAGGCTTCCAAACTCATTATCATCAGATCCTTACTGGCTCCTAAGGACCCTATTAGGTGGCAAAGAACTGCCCTGATGATTATTTATGGGAGCAGGAAGCCCTTTCTCCTGAGGCAGCTGGTGGCTTCAATTTACTGACCCATGAGAGGGTGCCCCCTTAAAACCCGGGAAAAGGCTTCGCCCAGCAGCACTTCCATAATATGTATTTCTCCCGCTAGGTGAGTATTGAACTAGTGCACTCTGAGTTAGTGCACCCAGTGGCATTGCCTGAGAAGATTCTCTAGTCACAGTGAATTTTTTTTCATAAAAGCAATTCAGCTTGAACCTTGTTTTTTGTGATGGCTGATTTAAGAGAACAGTTTGTGCCTGTGAAATTTTGTCTTCTGCTCAGGAAAAATGCAGCAGAAACTGTCGTGATGTTGAGCTCAGCTTACAAGCAGGTGCTGTGGGAAAAAAATCAAGAGTATGAGTGGTTTTCTGGTTTCCAAAGAGGTGAAATGTTGATTGAAGATAAAACCTCATTCTGGATGTCCTTCAAATTCCAGAATGGATGAAAATGTCAACCCATAATGCATTTGGAGTTCATCCCACCAGGTCAGACTGTTAGTCAAGATTACATAACAGGATGTGACAAAAAAAGGCCTGAGGTGCTTGCCATGGCAATGCACCTACTTGCAGAGCCATCTCAGGGGGCCAGTTTTTTGGCAAAAAACAGCACACTTTTGTTGCCTCACACAGCTTACTCATGACCTCACTCCCTAAGACTTCTTTTTGTTTCTGTGAATGAAGAGGGACATGAAAGGACAGCAATTCGATGACAAGAGCATAGGTGAAGAAAACAAAGAAGGGAGGTGCTGTCAGCCATCCAAACAGATGAATTTGAAAAATGTTTCCAAGAATGGAATCGCAGATTTGACAAATTAACTATATTTAATGGAGAGTCCTTTGAAGGTAATAAAGTTGTTTTATTAAAAAACAAAACAAGGGCTGAGCCCCAGTGGTGTAAGTGGTTGAGTGCGGGACTGTGGCCCGTGGGCTTGGCGGTTCAAATCCAACCGCGGCTCTCAGGAGCAGCACTGGGTAGCACCCACGATCACCAGAGGCAGTGATGCCCACAAAAAAACAAAAAAATAAAAAACAAAACAAAAAACTAAATAGCAAGGTGGGGGAGTGATTTTGGTTTTTGTGGGGTGCCCCCTCCCATGATTAGCAGTCCAATGCATAAGCACTACGCCACCGAGGCTCAATTAAGTAGAAGGCCAGTGACAAGGAGAAGACCCTTAACCAGACAGACTGACTGTGCTGGTTACAACGATGGCTCACATAGGCCATGGCTGTGAGGATGGCCCTGGATGGGGCGGTGTGTCCTTCTGACGGAAACGGAATTGCTGGGAGTCAGAAGTGACTCTGCACACAGCATCTCACCAACACCACATTCCAGGTCTGGCACTTTAATGGTGCCGGATAGACAACAGCCCTGCCTCAGGAGCTCACCGTTTCCCATCACACGGCAGTGACTTCGACCATCATCTACCCACCCCTAGCTTCCGCTAATGCAAACAAGAAAGGGCTGATAAGCCAGTATTGCACCCATTCTCCTCCAGCAACTGCTAGTGCAGTAACAACCTTCCTGTCAGAGCTCATGGATCCTATTCAGATGACTGAAAAACAACCATAAAAACATATCTTGCTTTATAAGCAGCTTATTATTCTGAACAGCAACAACTGTGAAGAAGGCACAGGGCCGTGCAGTGTTCCTTCTGCTGTGCATAGGGTGGCTGTGGGTTGCAGCTGACTTGAGGGAACCTAACAGTAAAT
The DNA here is from genome assembly GCA_004026705.1 of Nesogale talazaci. NCBI lineage: Eukaryota > Metazoa > Chordata > Mammalia > Afrosoricida > Tenrecidae > Nesogale > Nesogale talazaci. Next base: position 28,791 of record PVJH01005559.1, read on the forward strand.
TCTATACAGTAACCTGACAGCTAACCCTGTCATGCTTTTTATTTATGTTTAAGATTACTTTATTGGGGCTCTTACAGATTTTATAGTAACCCATAATTCAGTTGTATCAAGCACACTTGTAAAGATGTTGCCATCATTGTTTCCAAATGGTAACAGCCCTGCTTTTTCTGCCCTCTGCCCACACCCTTTCATCCTTGTGAATCTTTGACCAATTATGTATTAGTATTCTTATTTTGTGCCTTACACTATCTGTTTTCTTTCACGTTTTTATTGTTTGTCCCTCTTGAAGGGGGGTTATATATTCAACCTTATGATTATGATTGGTTCCCCTTTCTCTCTAACCCTCCCTTCCCTCAATCTCCCCCTACGTCCTCATGGTATGACTATACCCCGTGCTCTTCCTGAGGGATTATCTGTCCTGGATTCCATGCATCCAGACCTCTTATTGGTACCAGTGTACATACTTCAGCAGGATTTGTAAGGTAGAATTGAGGTCATGATGGGCATAAGAAGCATTGAATAACTAGAGGAATGTTGTTTCATTGGTGTTATACTGTACCCTGACTGAATCGTCCCTTCCTTGTGACCCTTCTGTGAGGGATGTCCAGTTGTCTATAGATGGAATTTGTTATCTGACCCCCCTTGTTTGCATTGATATGATTATTTGTTTTGATTCTTTGATACCTGATAGGGGTACCTCGTGATCATAGGCTGGTGTGTTTCTTCCATGTGGGCTTGGTTGCTTCCCTGTTAGATGGCCGCTTGAACTCTAAGCCTTTAAGACCCCAGACTCTTTTGATAGCCAGACACCATCTACTTTCTTCACATTTGGTTATGTACCCATTTTGTCTTCAGCAAATGTGCCGGGAAAATGAGTATCGCAGAGTGCTAAATTATTAGAACAAAGTGCTCGTGTTAAGGGAAGCCTTGAGTAGAGGCCCAAAGTCTGTCTGCTAACACATGACTATATGTACATATACAACATATACCCCTATCATTATAAATTAATAAATCCACATATATACATTCCTAGATTTATAGTCTATAAATAGCTTTTGCTTCCTAGTTCTTTATTTTGTTTACTTTCTTCCTGTCCCACTCTCATATTTACCCTTCATTCAACTCTCAGTAATTTCTCTCAGTTTCACTGCACTTGATGAAAAACCCGACCAGGCATTTTACACCATGCTCCCCATTGACTTTAGATCCCTTCTTTTCCCTAGTACCCGAGCTCATTAGCTCCCTACTCCCTTTATCCCACCTCCCCCTCTCCCCTGTTCCTCAAAGAACCACCAGTTCTATCATTTTCACCTCAAGATTATTTATCCTACCTATCTTATATAGATAGGCATAGAGAAAACTGCCATGCTTTTTATAAACTTCTAGTTAAATTCGTAACAGCAAAGACCTAGCATTCCATGATGCTCACCTTCCTGACACAATCACTGAAGACAAAATGGGTGTATAAGCAAGTGTGGTGAAAAAAGCTGATAGTGCCTGGTTATCAAAAGATATATCATCTGGGGGTCTTAAAGGCTTGAAGGTAAACAAGCGACCATCTAATTGAGAAGCAACAAAGCCCACATGGAAGAAGCACACCAGCCTGTGTGATCATGAGTATGGAAAGAATCAAGTATCAAGCATTAAAGAACAAAAATTCCTATCATTGTGAATGAGGGGGAGTGTGAAGGGGAGACTCAAAGCCCATCTGTAGACAACTGAACATCCCCTCACATAAGGGTCGTGGGGAAGAGAGGAGCCAGTCAGGGTACAGTATAGCACCGATGATACAATTTTCCTCTAGTTCTTTAATGCTTCTTCACCCCGAGTATTATGGATCCCAACTCTACCTTACAAATCCAACTAGACCAGAGTATGTACACTGGTACAGATAAGAAGTGGAAACACAGTTAATCCAGGGCAAATAAATCCCTTAGGATCAATGAGAGCAGGGATCCCAAGAAGGGAAGGGAAAGGTGGGGAAGGGAAACGTGACAACAATCAACATATAACCTCCTCCCTGGGGGATGGACAACAGACAAGTGGGTGAAGGGAGATATGGGACAGTGTAAGATATGAAAAAAATATATAAATTATCAAGGGTTCAGGAGGGAGGAAAGGGAGGGGGAAAATGAGCTGATACCAAGGGCTCAAGTAGAAAGAAAATATTTTGAGAATGATGATGGCAGCAAATGTACAAATGTGTTTGATGCAATGATGTATGGATGGATTGTGATAAGAGTTGTAGGAGCCCCCAATAAGATGTTTTTTTCCCAATGGTTTTATTGGGGGCTTTTACAGCTCTTAAAACATTCAGTACATCATTTTCATCAAGCACATTTGTATACATGTTGCCATCCTCATTTTCAAATATTTTCTACTTGAGCCTTTGGTATATGCTCCTCCTTCCCCAATATTTTTAAAAAATAAATCATTTTCCAAAAAAATGATTTTTAAAAACAACAAAAAACCAGCAAATATCATACCTGATGTTTCAGTTGCGCTATTTCTTTGTGATACAAAGTAATTTCATTCTCTGCAAGTTTCCTTATATCTTCATTTTCATCTAAGAAGAAAGGCAGCAACGTTTCTGTAAGTAATGTTAGTTTGCCAAGAGATCTCAAAATAGCAGTTTTATCTCATTGTAGCTAAAGACACCAGAGACTCCTTTGCCCTCTTTTCAAGCCACGTCAAGCCAACAACAAAAACCACCCAGGTCGACTCATGGCAACCCCACAGTACAGTCAAACTGCCCCGGTGGGTTTCCAAGACCAATTCTTTCAGGGAAGGAGAAAGTCCTTTTAACCACTGTCATTAATTAAAAGTGCCAATTTAGATATTAGTCTTGATAGGCATAAGCACGCTGCTTAAAAAAACCTCTGTCTAATGACAAATGCAAATAAAATTAAAACTTCCAAAACATAAAAAGTTGTAAATTTTTCTATACTCTTCTCTATAAAATATAGGAGTATGTTGTAGCATTCTGACTTAGTACTGTGCAAGAGAAAAGGAACGTGTTGAGACAGCTAGAATGACCCTGGGGAACTAGACCCCCTCATCCAACAGCACCGAGCAAAGGTCAACCTGAAGGGGCCCTGGTGGCACGGGGATGTGGTTGGTTCCCTCGCTGCTTGGTTTGCAGCCTCCAGTTGCTCTGTGGGTTCCGACCCACTGCTCTCACGTCAATTACAATGCATCGTGACCCTGAGGGCAGAGCAGGATTGCTGCACTGGATTTCCAAGGCCGTACTCGTTCTCTTACGGTACACCTAGTGGCTTTCGACTGCTGAGCGAGTGCTGCCGGGGCTTCACTAAAGATTAAGCCCTCGGGTGTTGACCTCCTCTATTCTGTACAGGCCTGAGAGGGACTCAATTTGAAGGCAAGGGTTAAGCATTTTTAGTAGTGCTTCATAATCAGTGGGGTCATGGAGTCAGAACTGACTCAGTGTCAGTGAAGTTTGTGTGTGTGTGTGTGTGTGTGTGTGGCATCACTGCCCTGGTGGGAGTAGGAAGTCCAGCCTTGCTCCTGGAGAGCTGCTGCTGGATTTGAACCGTCAATCCTGTGGGCCGCAGTCCCGCACTAAACCACTAGGCCACCAGGGCTCAGCCCCGGAAGTTTTTTATATATAATGGCACTGTGTGGGAGAGGTGGCGTTGCTGGCCACAAGTTGGGCATCCATCCACCATCCACTCCCAGTGAGAAAATGGATTTATCTTGGAGGTCACGATGAGTTCTAATCAACTCATGACACGGAGGTTAGCTTGTGTTGCTTTTTTCGTATGTCACAAGTCATTTGCTGGATGATACCTAATGTTTTTACGTTGAATTGCCCTTTGCCAGCAACTATATCTTGATTTCTGTTAACTTCTCTGTTGTGTTAAAATATTTCACCTTAAAGTCTACTTAAATTTTCAGCTTGGTTGAGCATGGAACTAATTCTTTTTTCCCTGGATTGTTGTCCCAATGCTAGACACAATAAATGGATGTATGTATTGTGATAAGAGCTGTATGAGCCCCCAATAAAATGATTAAAAAAGATACTGCCCGAACATTATTTATGAGTCAATCCCTGTAACACTGTAGCCATCAGTTTCTCTTACTCTTAGAATTCCTCCTTTATATTTAATCCCTTAGTCTCATGACATCTTCATGTTTTTTTCCTTGACAACTTTAAATGGCCATGAAACCAAAAATCCAGCTCGAGTCAACCGTTACTCATAGTGCCTCTAGCGGACAGGGTAGAACTGTCCCTGTGAGTGTCTGAGGTTGTAACTCTTTGCAAGTAGAAAGCCTCTTCTGTATCCCAGAGTACCTGGTGGTTTGCAGCCCAATACTTAACCCACTGTGCCACCAGGGCTCTAACATAATACAGTCGTGAAAAAATATTAAGTCCGTGAAATCCAACCCCTATTTCTTGCATTCTTGTCCCCAGTGACTTCACCTTTCTTTGTTGGAGTACTTCACACTGTAATTTGTGATGTGAAATACATTAAAGAAAGCCAGCAGTCTGAAGGGGTCAAGAAAGGTTACACTGTTATACCCTCTAAGGAGGGTCCTTTATCCCTCTACAAAGTCTTCCCATCTCTGCCAGGGGACATCAGACTGGTGTTTATTAAGACATTTTTTTCTTATTTTTCAACTGCATTGTAATCATACAGTTACTTCTCCCCAAGACATCTTCTCCAGAGCCCTGCCGCTCAGAGTGTGGCTCTTGGACCAACAGCTCGGCATCCCCTCAAAAACAAAAACCAAACACACAGGCCCTGAACCGATGCCCCCTACAGGACAAGGCCGGCATGCCCTTACGGGCTTCTGAGACTGTAACTCTTGAAGCGTCATCTTTCTCGTGAGCAGCAGCCGGTGGCTCTGACTGGCTGACCTTATTTATGGCTTACAGCCTAACACATAACCCACTATATGCTCCCCGTGGCATCCCTTGGGGCTCAAAAAAGAGTGGTCACTGGTTTGGTTTCTCCTATTATTGCAGGGGTCTCACCACATTCTGAGAGATACTAGTCTAGAACACAGGACAGGGACAGTGTCTTGTGGGTCCCAAGTGGGCTAGTGAACTCCCACCAGATATGCCAACAATCCTGTCAACTTCTTAGGTCCCAAAAAGGGAGAAAGAGGTTTTCTTCTCCCGGAAGGAGTTACCGTCTGGAAAATTCACAGGGGCAGTTCTATCCCGGCCTAGATCGCTCCGACTGCGGTGAGTTTGAGGAAAGGGATGGAGCTTGACCTCTGACACAAAGCAAAAAAGGACTTCACTTGAGCCCTGAGCTTCAAATCAGGCAGATTATGAACATCTGGCCAGAGGCTCAGTAGCCATGGCAAAGGAAGAGGTACAAAAGTCAGTGGTGCCATTTGGTGGAGGTTTTTGTGTTGTGTGTGCATGAAAGGACCAATGGGTGACACCACAATGACACGAAGGTTTGTGCACTGTTCCAGCATAGATTTATTTTCAGTAAACTATGCTAGGCACAGCATTGGGCAGTCTTTCCTGTTGTATGCTGACTGGATAGCACTTAACAGAAACAACATCCTGGTATGTAAAACAACATCCTGGTAACTAAAACAACGTATTTTGGAAGTCCGCTTTGCACATACACATTAATATACCTAACGAAGCTAAAACCCAGTGCCATCAAGTGGACACTGACTCATTGCTACTCTAGATAGAGCTTTCTGGACTGTCCATCTCGCCTTTCTCCCACGCAGAGGCTGGCTGGTGGGTTTGTACTGACTTTGGGGTTAGCAGCCCAGCTAACACTGTATGCTGATTCACGCTGAACCTTCTAACGGTCAACGCTGTCACCACAATGAGGTTTCCAATCACGTGGTTTCCTTTGCAGCGCCACAAGCACTGCTGCTATGTCCCATGCAGGTGACTGACTTTGTCTAGTTTCCGGTGCTCTAGCTACAATATGGTAATTAAGGTTTGAGAATCTGTAACGCTAACGTTTTTGATGACGTGATCCGGGAAGCGGAAAAAAAGAAAAAGGCTTCCACTCAGACACCATGTCTCTAACGTTATCATTCCGTGTCGAAAGTTGACAGAACTTTGCTTCTGTTGGGATAATCTAAAAGACAACGGAATCCGCCACGCCATGGTTGAAACGTGTAAGTGCACATTGCTAAGACTTCCCTGTGGCCTGGTAGAGGAGAGGCCACGCGGGGCTTCCCGAGGCCTGCTCCGGCCGGCCTACCGTGCAGCAAGCTCTCGGTCTCCCGCAGCTCCTGCTCCTTCTCGCTCAACAGCCTGGCCACCTCCGCCAGCTTCGGCCCGGCTGCAGACCCTTCCCGGCGCTCGAGGAAGGTCCGCAGTGGCCCGTCGCGGGCGAACAGCTGCTCCAGTGGGCGGCTCCCGCAGCTCAGAGGCCGGCTGCTCGGGCCGGGCGCCTGGCGGGAGCAGAAGCACCGCACCGCCCCCCACAGCAGCCGGCCCCGCATGGCGAGGACGCGCTCCACCTCCCGAACTAGACCAGGCCGGAAGTTGCGGAGAGCACAAGCTCGCCACACGCAGGCGCGCTGCAAATCGGCGCTCAAGTTCCGCGCTTCCGCCTACGGACTCGCAGGGTTTACAAATCCTTCCGGAAGCTGCCCGTTAACTTCCGGCCCGGTAGGTGGGCGTTCTTAGGGGCGGAGGACCGGGGCGGGGCGAAGAGCGGAAGGGGCGGGGCGACGAGGCTACCGACCTATCCTGGCAATTGTGTGGCGCGGGACTCCCTGTCAACTCTCCTGAGAGTCTGTCGGCTGGCTTCTCAGCCGCCCCTGGGCGGCGCAGGGGAGGAAGGGGCGGGCGGTGAGTAGCCACATTTTTCTTTCCACGGGGGATTTTTTTCTGAGCGACGGCCTCTTGCTCAGTGAAAGGCAGTTTAGGGACCAATACGGGACCGGACTCTTGCTGTGCCCACCTGGCCGTGCCGGGTGGGCACCAGTGCCTTGTGTGTGTTAATGAAGATATGACAAGTGCATCGGAAGGCCACCGCGGGGTGACATCGGAGAAATCTGCTTTCCTGCTAACCTTAATTAAGGTCTGCTTATCTAAGCGCCCAGCCACGCCTCGTACCTACTTCCGTAAAGAGTTAGAGTCCTTGGAACTCACAGGGGCTTTTCTATCCTGCCCTGTAGGAGGGTCATTCAGAGTTAAGATCATTGCGGTCACTGCCATTGGGCAGCGAGTTTGGCTTTGGAGAGCTGCCAGCTAACTTGCATTAGGTCACTATCCATGCTCACTGAGCCACCTGCTGGCCTATCCCGTAGAGGCAACTTGTTAACCATCTCAAGTCTTTAAGGCTTATGAGGATGAAAAATTCCTGTTCCTACTGGACGCTCAGCAACATCTTCCACCCCTTCTGCCAGGACCCAATCTCAATCCAGACCCCGACACTTTCACAAGGCCCTGGTTATTGGAATGGCGTTGGACACTTCCTTAAAAGAGCGTTCCACAACCGACCGGAGGAATGGACATGACAGACCCAAGTACCACGAAGAAAAAGCGTTGCTAGAACACTGGAACGCCACCATCTGTTTTGGCTGTGTCTACTGAATAGAGGAGGGGCCCCGTGGCATAGTGGTTTTGCTTAGCGCTTCGATATGCAATGTCAGCAGTTAGAAATCATGAGCCCCTCAACAGTTGAAAGCCGGGGCTTTCGACTCTCTGAAAGAGTTACGCGGTCTCAGAAACTCACAGGTCAGTTCTCTGCTGTCTTAAGGTCTCAGAAGGCATCCACTTGAGTAAACTAAATAGGGGAGCCCAGTTAAGGCCTCATAGAAAATGCACATTGCTGTATCAACGCGTTTCTCTTCACACACTTAAAGTCTTCCCAGGTGCATTATACCTCTGGGTTATTTTTCCAAACCTACATTGATTTTCCTTTTTTAAAAAGCAGACATGCTAGAAGCCATTTATCAATGGCCATTTATCAATCAGCAATAAATCTCTTGAAAGAGAAATATCAAGATGTAAGTCATTTCAACAATCTATAACAGGTACAAATTAAAGTAAGCAGAATCCTTATAGAATAATATAAAGAATTCAACCACAACCCTCTCCCCGCCCCCCCTCCCACCTTGGATGCATAAACGTAAGTTGTTAAAGCAATGAAGAAACTAAGGATACATTGATGAATTCTTTATTAGTTTAAAACAGTTAAGAAAATCAGTATAATGCGTATGCATTTTACAATAATATAGGCTTCCACAATATAGTCCAATGAAAACAACTGTAGTTTTATCTACTTTGAAAACTCAAAAAATACATATAGACTTTAGGCTGAGACTTCTGAATTTTCTTAACATTACAATCATGCTCAAATTCTAATACATACTGGAAACTCTAGTATTTTCAGGAAGTCTATTGTACATAGGTAAAAAGATAAAATGGATTCAAGGAAGGGAATTAGAAACCCCCAGACACTTAAACTGAAAGAAAAAAGAAATGAAATTGTCTGTAGTCACTATGAGTACCCACAGTTATTCTGGCATGGCAAAATAACCAAGCAAGGCGCTTCTTAAATTGTAAGAATGCATTCAAAACTTCTTTGTGGGCACTAATAAATATTGGAGTCTAAAACACGGATATTAATTATGCCGTACAATGAACATGATAGTAAAAAATTACATTTAATATAATAAAATTTACAAAGTCAAACACATTAAAATCTTTAAAATATTTAGCAAACATCCAAAAATCATATACAAGAAACATTATATCTGTGACAAATAGACTAAAGCCAAGGCGGGGAAAAGGTATCAAGTCTTATATGAGCTCAATATTCAGTGTTCACTGTTCAGTGGAGGGCAATATAGAAAAGCAGTCAGCAAAAACAACTATCCATTTAAATGATCTCCTAAGACAATACGTAAAGGCTAAGATCTTTACTACCCAGAATGTGCAGTACTTAAAATAATTATATAGGTCGTTCAAGTGGGTGGGGAGGGGGATGTTTTCACCTCCATTCAGTGATGAATCAAGCTCACGTTGAAGTTATATTTTTACCACCCACCTTCCAGTTCATTGTATTGTCTCTTAACTGTCACTGGTAATAATTGAATGAAATACAGTAGTGTTGCTGAGTTTGCTCAAATCTTTTTGTAGCCAGCTCAATGTAAATGTTCAGGGACTGTATCTTTAACATAATTTACTTTCAAAACGTAATACCAAGGATAGCTTTGTGGTGGAGAAACCTCGTCAACACTGCCTTGGGCAGGTGAGAATAAAAGAGTGAACACCAAGAATGGTGAAATCATGATGAGGGGATAGACCTTGGATACGACTTGATGAGAATGAGACTCGACTTCTGTATTCCTGCTTCCCCAACCCCCAGTCTCGCCACAGGAAAAACATCCACACGTCCCACCTGAATGACATTCTACAAGGAAACTTGCCCAGTACGCCTCAAAACGCTCAAGGCCATCGACAACAAGAAAACTCTGGGAAACTGTCAGGGCTAAGAGGAGTCTATGGGGACAGGATGACTGGATGGAATATGGTATCCACGATGGGATTCTGGAACAGAAAACGGACATTAGCTAAGGAACAAATGAAATCTGAGATCAACACAGACTTGGTAACACATCAGCATTGATTGACTCACTTGGACAAATGTCTCATATTAGTGTAAGATGTTCATCACTACTCTAACTGGGGGCGGGGGGGGACAATCTTTGCAACTTTTCTGTAAATTTTAAAAGATCTCTTTCTAAAAAGTTAAAAAAAAACCCTCAATGAACATATAGCCACTTTTATCTTTACATATTTTCATGGTAAACATTACTACTATCCTAATATTAAAAAAGAACGCCTGCTGTTCTCTGCTACTAGCAAAGCCCTCAGTCATAGCTTAATTGTTAATTCCTGTTGAGCCCTTCATGTGGTAAATGACCTGATGCTCATATTTGTATCCTTAGGAATTTTTAAAACTTCTTTTGGAAAACACAATTTTCAGGTGATTTAAACTTACTTAAACTTGTATGTGTAAGTCTTAAGAGAGCGCTTACTTTCCTACAGCTAAGAATTCATATTGCATTTAAAGAAGCATTTGCAGTGAATCGAAAGCAAAGACTTTATGAATCACAGTGTTGAGCAAAGCAAGACCAGGTCGATACTTTCTCCATCTTAAAATTCGCTTTCCTTTCCCTTGGAAAATTAAATTTTAAAATTTCGAATGTGGTTGAAAAAAATAACAGGAAATCCGTTCAATGACCTCTTGTAGGGACATTCTTGAAGAAAACCGAGTTTGCTACTGCTCTGGGGAATGTATCTATAAATGACAGTGTTCTATAAAGCATTGTATTTGGCAGCATTTTAACAAAGCATTAAGAGCTAGATCTTTAGAAAGGCCACGTGTTCGAGCCCTTTTGTAACTTCTGTGACTGTTGTTTGAAATCAGGTATGTCTAACCACATGTTTAAAAATGAAAGGCTATGCTGGCAGTGTGGCTTAAGTCAACCTTTTTCAAATGCCAAACTCTCTGAGACAGAAAGGCAACAACATGAACAATGATGAGGGATAGATGGATTTCAGGTGCTGAACCTGCAATGCTTGAGCTGGTGTTTGGGTAGGTGATTGTCACCCTAACTTTCCTGTTAAAACTCACCCAAGCTTCTCTCACCAGAGGAAAATGAAGCCTGCTCTTTCACAGTGTTTTCATAAAAATACAAGGAATTTTGCCCTTGAGGTTATCTGGAAAGATGCCACGAGGGGCATCTTTGGGCTGGAGGGAACTCTACCTCCAATGACATAGACACGCCTAAATAAATTGAAGATGGGTGTTTGCAGGGTGTGTGTGTGTGTGTGTAGCTGTGGGGGTGTATGGGGTGGGGAGGGAACACACACTCTCTCCTGAGTGTTCTTGCAGCAGTATAGGAGAGTGTTGCCTGAAATATTGGAAACAAGTTTTGTTTTGTTTTGTTTTGGGCTCTTTGCATCAGTGATAAGCCTCTGCACATGCAGTAAGTGACCGGTTACTTGAGTGTTTACAAAGAGACTCGTGTTTTCTCAGAACAAATACTTGAAGTTGCTCAGAGATTGTAAAGGAGGGGTGGGGTGGGATGGGGGGGGTGAGTAGGACACTGAAACATTTGGTTTCAGAAACTGTGAAGGCTAAATACACTGATTGGAGGGCACCTCTTGTTTTAGAACGATCTTTGCCCCCTCTCAAGTGTTCATATGTGATAAGATCCTAGCTGCAGGCCTTTGAAATCTAAGACATTTTCGGTGTTTTTTTTATAAGAATTCACATGTTCCTGGTTGCATTTCACACTCTTACCCTTGACGTCTCTCGTCACCCCAGAGCATCTCTGACATGTTTTGCAAATGTAATCTGTCACATTTATAAAAACTTACAGTTTTTCAGCATCAGCTACAGACAAGAAAGATAAGACATCAAAATCAAGCAGGCATTATTTAAAATGAGTTTAATGAGGGCAAAAAATGTATTTCTCTTACTAATGAGAAACATTTACCTATTTATATCATTCTTTTACAAAATGGAGCCCTCAGGCTCCATTCTACAATTCATTCTGCTAAGTAAAGACATAGGCAGCATTAAAGGGTCCTAAAGAAACACCCCCCCACACCAAGACCAAATCTCAGAGCTGGTCACCCGGGGTACATATTTTTCGATTAAAAAAAAAAAAAAGACCACATTATGGTCTTCAAATTTTCACTTCATAACTAATGCCAAAATTGTGGTTGGCTCTTATTGTCCCAGTGCTAGGGCACCTCTGTGCTTCTAGCTTCTCCTATAATACCGTCAACATCTACATTACCCAGGGGGACAGTGATGGCCAGCGGCAAGTGCCAGCCATCGCAGCTCTGAGCTAAAATCGAGATAAATCTCTGAAGAAATCTGGCTCTCCAGTTCGTACATATAAACATCGCTTCTACCTTTCTCTCCATTATACGTATACACATCTGAACGAGGCACATGAGAAAGTGCATTCATCTCTTTCCAGTGCATTGGCAGATTCTAGCGGCATAGAAAGCTATGTTGGCAAATTACAATAGGAAGTATCCCTTTGAAAATGTGATTTTTTTTTGGGGTGGGGGGGAGGGCACCCAGGAGTAATTCACTCACTAGGTAAAATCATATTCTACGAAAACATGGTGCTCTTGGCCTGATAGCATAGACACGCCAGAACTTAAAAATCCCTCTGTCATCAAGTCAGTTCCAACTCATTGTGGTTTCCGAGGTTTTCAATCTGTGTGGTTTGCAAACAGCCTCAATCCTCCCCCTCCTCATCTCCCCTCCCCCGGGAAGCAGCTGGTGCTTTTGAATGGGCAACCTTGCACCTGGCAGCCAAGTGCCGAAGGATAGCATCCCCACCAAGTCCAAGCTCACTGTCCCGGAGTCCATTCTGACCCACCGTGTCTCTATAAACCACACAATAAAACGCAGCCCCGGGCCAGTTTGAGCCCACTACAGTACAACCGGCCCTGTGGGTTTCCTCACCTAGAAACCTTTTGGGGAGTAAAAAGCCTCATCTGTCTTCTGCAGAGTCGTGGGTGTCTTCTAACTGCTGACCTTGCAGTTAGCAACCCAACGCTTAACCAACCCGCAGCTAGCTCCGAACCCCCAACCCTACTGCCGTCCAGCTGAGGGACTCACAGCAGCCCTAGAGCACAGGGTAGAACTGGCCCGTTTCCGAGGCTGTCACTGTCCCAGGAGCAGTCTGCCACATCTTTCTCCCCGAGAGCAGTGCTTGACTTTGAACCCATTCATTAGCTGGACACATGATCCATAGCACCACCAAGGCCCTTCGCACAGAGCTACCCACTGAAGGCTTTCTGTGTGCTCATCTATTATGGCTCCGTAACTCCAACAGAAGGGATGCTGCCCTACTCCAAACAAGAAACGAACTGGCAGTGTCTAAGATACAGACACGTGTTTCGCTTAGATTTCAAACTTTTAGACATTAAATGAGAACTGGGTTTCACTCAAGAACACAGTTTAGCGCAGAAATGCTACCCGACCTAGCAAGGCGACCCACTGGTGGAGGTGCTGGTTTCCTCCAGCTTCACCCTCCACACAACTTGCTCATCACATTCGAAAGGAGACACCACCAGCAACATTCCACAAATGCCCAGGTTAGAGATTAGGGCTCCCGATCAGGGCCCTTACCATTTGGTAAAGTACTAAAGGGATTGTCCAACAGACAATTCATCTAAAGACCCAAAGTATCTTATAAAGATAACTTATGGCTAGCAGGTCCTCATCATATAGAGTAACAACAAGAATATAAAGTCAACATTGAAAAAGAGTGATCCATGCATTGTTTCAAAGTACGCGATGTATTTTCTAAGTAATGTGCACCAGTTCGTTGTGCCTCAAACACGGAAACACAAATGATATACGATGTATGTGTATGCATGAGAGTGGCATGATAAGCCCAATTCTATCAAAGAAAAAAAGTGAAGTGATGCCAAGAACAAGAAAACTTCACAATAGAAACGATGATTCTTTCAGGTTTTTCTCCTTCGCTTGTTAGGAAATATCTAGGACCTTTGTAAACATCTTCATAGCTCTTTTTTTCAACATAGTACTTTAAACTATTCAAATTTTAAATAGCTGAACATAGATAAAATATGTTTCAATGCAGCAAGACTTTCAGACAAAACAGGCATTTACTAAAAGAAATGACTTTTATAAATATTTCCTATCTTGCATTTTAACTACATTTTCATAAATAACGTATTTAAAAGTGCTGAGTATGGCAGGATAATTGGCAAGGCCAATGTAAACAGAACGCTGTTTTCTACTCCGCAAACGTGTGTTGAATTCTATTTTCCCAAACACTGCAACAGTTAAAATATTTGCATAGGGAATAGATAATAGCCCTTTTAATCATAGCTCCTGAATGCTATATGAACTAGAAAACCAAATGCACTGAAAAACAAAACAAAAACAAACCACAATTCCTTAATTGTTTTAAGCATATGGAAAAAGAAACTTGCAATGTCAGCCTTTGACTAAAATAAACTGAGAAAGAAAACCCCAAACCTCTTTTATTTTTTTCAAAATGTTTAATTAAAAAAAAAAAGAGAGAGGTAGTTAAAGAAAATGACAAAGAAAACTTGCAATTTAAATATCGCCCTTAATATAAGGCCAATGTTCTTAGTGGATATAAATAGTTTGAAAACTTTTATTTTAAATTACTCAATATTTTCATTCAGTTTAAGATTTAAAAAATAGCCTTCGGGATTGTTAGTATTCAAATATAACACCTGATATAAAGGAGACATTGGTGATTATAATTTTTGGGGGGGGCGGGGTACCTGACAGGATACTGTTTTGTTGAATGTCAGAAGTATTTGCCAATGCCAGGCAAGTACTCTGTCTTAAAGATTTTGTGGTACTTAAGAAAAATCATATGGCAGCCAGAAGACGCAAAGCACTCTAGTGGTTTGTAGTTATGGATGAGAATGACAAATTTTGTTTGTATAAGTACAAAATAAGTTCTTATGATATCATGTGAAAACAGTTAAGGTCTGAAGTAGCAAGTCATCTTCATCACCCTTGTAAAACTTTTCCTGCTTAAAAACTTGGCTTTCCATTGGGTTTTACTTTCAAGGAAAATAGGCCAGTGGACAGATGCTATTCATCCAAATGTATGCTACATGTAGGCATTCTTTCATTCAATTCTTTATGTCCCAAATTGAAGTGATCAAGCTTTTTTCACCCCCTCTTGCTATAGTACATAACTGTACACAACCATTTTAGAACTGGAGAGCCAGTCTTTAATAAATGAATTACAGTATTGGACATCTGATATATACACATTTTTCTATTACAATTAGAAACAATACCACTCATTGATTTGTCATTGATATAGGCTAACTTCAAAGTGTTTTGTGCTTTTTTTTCTTCTTTGTATTTTTTTAAACGTAGCAAACACTTCTGTAATGAAAATGCCACAGTTTTGGCAGTGAATGAACAATCAGAGGGATCTTCCCCACCCCCTACTCCCCATTAGGATTTTTCAACAGACAGACAGTTATAAATAGCTCTTTTTTTCATGTACAGAAATATTGACTTGAAAATTAGTGTACAGAACACAGGATAGATAGCATGTTGAATACCATTGTGACGCTGTTCTTAAAAAAAATTGGCTTTTTTTTTTTCTGTCTTAGATTAAGTTTAAAACGCAAACCACAGTCAGCTTTGGGCAATATTTCTATGAGACCACATTGCACAGAAGTCCTTAAATACAGATATAAGTTATGCCGTTGGATTAAATAGTACAACTACGTGGCAAAAGAAGCAGTTAACTGTGCACATGCAGTGTCTGGCAGCAACGCTAGGAGACTGCTCCTAGGACTACAAATACAGTTTGCTTGCAAGTAGAATGAATTATCGACTAAAACAGACTCATTTGGCAATTCACTTGTTTTACGTGGTGTTTCTCTCCAAGCTTAACCACGGATCGATCACCGTGATCAAAATGGAGACAAAGACCGTAATGATTGTAACTGTGTTCACAGTAGCCTGAGGAAAGCTCTACTGTAGCCCCTTCAGGAACTCAGTGTCAGCTGTAATTTAACTACTTTCACTTTCTAGACCAGCCCTCCAAAGATGGTTTTGCTTTTTATTTTGTTAAAGGGAAAATTAAGATTCAGAAGCAGAGTCAGCAGCAGTACTTTCAACCAGGGACTTATAAATCTGAGAGTTCAAAAACCTTGGAAATGAATCTCTGTGCATTAGCGTGTATATCTGGAGCTGAGCGTCTTCATACATGTGAGGGTTTGGATCCAGGAGGTTCCTGTTGATCACCTCACGCACCCGAGAATCCAGACTGACCTGGAAGGAAGCAAGAGCAGGGACATTAAATAACAGAGGTTGGTTGGTTTCCCAAAAAAGACCTCATTCAAGTAATGATAGGGAGGGTTTGGCATTTCAATAAAACGTCCACGAGTACATTTAATGATCTACTATATATCTGGTGTAACCTTTTCAAAGGCTGCATTACTTAGCATTCATGTGTCTTTGAAGACCGAATGAAGCAAACAAGCAAACTATAGACTTTTACATCAATGTATCAGTCACAGATACCTGGGTTTACTTAGGTGTCTCTTTGCTATGTGTTCTTTGACTTGGACCCATAATCTGTTGTCATGGAAGCAGCAGTCAAGAAATCCAATGTCACCTCCACTCATGTACTTCCTCAGTGCAAGAACATTTTGTTCTATTAAGTTGGCATTTCATCATGCTCACCTACCTGACACGATCACTGAAAACAAATGTGAGCATAAGCAAAGGTGGCAAAGAAGGCAGGTGGTGCTGGGATATCAAAAGATATGGTGTAAAGGAGCCTTGGTGGCAAAGTGGTTACATGTTAGTCTGCTAAAAGCAAAAGATACGGTGTCTGGGTTCTTAAAGGTGTGAATGTAAAAAGTAAACAAGCGGTCATCGAGCTGAGAAGCAACAACGCCCACATGGAAGAAGCACACCAGCCTGTGTGACCACGAGGTGCCAAAGTGATCAGTTATCAGGAATTAACAACTAAAAATCACAACATTACATGTTCACCTCCCTGATATGACTGCTGACAACAAATGGGTACATAGCAAATGTGGTGAAGAATGCTGATGGTGCCGGCTATCAAAAGCTATAGCATCTGGCGTCTTAAAGACTTGAGAGTAAACAAGCGGCCATCTAGCTCAGAGCACCAAAGCCCACATGGAAGAAGTACACCAGCCTGTGTGACTACGAGGTGTTGAAGGGAGCAGGTATCAGGCATCAAAGAACTAAAAATTGTATCATTAAAAAAGAAGGGGAAGTACTCAGTGGAGACCCAAAGCCCATCAATAGATGAAGCAGCACCCTCTCACGGAGGGTTGCAATGAAAAGAGGAGTCAGGGTATAGTGTGGGAACAATGAGGTATGTAACTCTCCTCTAGTTCCCAAATGCTTCCTTCCACCCACTATCATGATCCCAGTTCTTTGTTACAAACCGGGCTAGACCAGGGGATGTACACTGAAGTCGGAAAAATGGGAAATTCAGGATAGATGATTCCTTCTAGACCAGTGGTGAGTATGGTTGTACCGGGAGGGTGGGGGGAGGGTGGAGTTTAAGGGGGTAACCAATTACAGGGATCTACATATGATCTCTTTGGAATATGGACAGTGGGGAAGTGGGTGAAGGGACACAGCAGACTGAGTAAGATATGAAAAAGTAATAATAATGTGTAAATTATTAAGGGTTCATGGGGGAGGGGCAAGGGGAAAGAAGGAGGAATATGGGGAGCTAGTACTGGGGGCCTAAGTGGAGGGAGGCTGTTTCAGGGGTGATGATGGCAACAGGTGTGCAAATGTATGTATATAATTGACGTGTGTGTGTTGATCGTGATGGGAGTTGTATGGGCCCCCAATGGAATGATTTCAAAAAAAAAAAGGAAGAGGAAAGAGGAGCTTATACCAAGGGCTCAAGTAGAAAATATTTGGAAATGAAGATGACAACATGTGAACAAATGTGCTTGATACAAAGGATGTATTGAATGTTTAAGAGCTGTAATAGCCCCCAATAAAATTATTGAAAAAAAAAAAGAAATCCAATGTCAAGATTATGCATTGAGCTAGTCTGTTGCATAAGACCTGGTCAAAGTGTTAAAGATTAAAGTTGTACTTTGAGGGTTGAGTCTGACCCAAAGCATGGCATATTCTATTGCTTCATATGCTTATGAGTGGTTGGTTATACATTGGGTTGCTAGTTACAAGGTCCATAGTTCAAAACCACCCTTATCCCCATAGGAGAAAGTTGAGGCTGTCAGCTCCTGCAGAGATATAGTTGTGGAAACCGATGGGGGTGGTTCTGTCCTGTCGTCTAGGTTTCTATGAGTTGGCATCAACTCAATTGCAGTGAGTTTCATTTGGAGGGTTCTTTGTTCTGTTTTGTTTCATATGCGTAGGAAAGTTCATCGATGCACCTGAATGGTAGTGCTGGCAAAGAAGACCGACAGGGCCATGGGCAGCCAGAACAAAAGAACAAGACATCTATTTGTCTGGGGAAAAATGCAGCCAGGATGCTCCTTAGATGTAAGAATGGCGAAAGACTTCATCTCACAGACTTTTGGATGTGTTATCAAGAGCCACCAGGCTCTGGAATAGGACATCATCTTTGGTAAAATAGAGGCTCAGTGAAAAAGATGAAGACCCTTTTCTAGATAAGGGCTGACGAATGGACTCAAGCATAATAATTGTTTGGATGGCCCAGAATTAGGCAGTGTTTCCTTCTAAGAACTTAAGGTTCTTATCGGACAGATTCTATGTAATGATATCTAACAACAGCTGCTTCAAGAAGCACTCACTCACTCATCTATGCTAGGAAACTTGGAAGACAGCTACTTGGCCAACGCACTAGAAGAGAACTCTATCTGTACCCATTCCAAAGAAAGATGGCTCAACAGAATACTCAAAATACTGAACCTTATCACTGATATCACATGAAAGTCAAATCTTGCTGAAGATCATCCAACAACAGTTGCAGCAATACACTGACAGGTTGTTGCCAGAGGTTAAGGCCAGATTCAGAAGAGGATAGGCAACAAGGACCTCCTTGCTGAAGTCAGATGAATCTCGGCTCAAAGCAGAGACTACTAGAAAGACATTGATAGTTGTGTTTTAATGTCGTGGCAAGGCATTCGACTGTGTGGGTCCTCACAAACTATCGATGATCTGGAGAAGAATGGGAATGATTGTGCTCATGCATCATTTACACATGGATCACAAGGCAGCTGTGAGAACGGAACAAGAAAATACGGCTGGGTTAAAATCCAGAGAGGTGGGCATGAGGATTGCATCCTCTCACCACACGTATTCAACCTGCATACTAGGAGGAGCTGGTTTCTAGAAAGAAAAATGTACCATCAGGAGTAGAAGAAGGCTTGTTGAAAACCTGTGATGTGCAGATGATAGAGACTTGCTAGTTGAAAATGAGGAGCATTTGAAGCACTTGCTATTAAAGAGCAAGGATTACAGCCTTCGCTGTGGATTACAACTCAATCTAAAGGGACTGCAGCCTTCAGTATGGATTACAAATCAACGTAAAAAAGATAAAAATCCTCGCAACTGGACCAATAGGTGATTATCTGTATAAATTCAGAAAAGGATATGGGTGTCAAAGATTCTGTCTCGCATGGATCCATAATCAATAGTCAAGGAAACAGCAATCAAGATATAAAAAGATGAGTTGAATCAGGTAAAGAGGTACAAGGCCTCTTGAGAGTATTGAAAATCAAGGGCGCTACTTTGTGGAATTCATTCTCTTCCACATAAGGTAGCAATGAGTTGGCACCAACTGGATAGCAACACCACCAAAACAACAGTATGTATTCATTTAATCATTTTTAATGGTTTTCCTTCACTGCTGGGGCATTATGTGCTCTCAAAAACTATGTGTGTGCTGGAAATGATGCTGCTCAGCAGAAACAGAAAACTTTCTAGCAAAAGAAATCAGATAATGAATGCTGAGTCCCAGCAGTTCTATATTCCAACAAGTCCCACTGTGCCAAAAGAGGAAAGGGATTGTGGAGGGGCCAAAGTCTCCTCCGCTTGGACACATGGATTGTGGAGTCGCGATAAGACTGCAAAGGAAGCCAGTGTGAGATACTGATAATGCCATGCAGCCCACAGAGGGCAGCACTTGGTAGTGCTAGAAACTCTGAAGTATTCAAAAGAAACCACAAATGGTTTCATCAGGTGCCTGCACGGACCTGAACTCAGTCATCTGTTCCCTTAGGAAACTGGAGCCAGAGGAAAAGAAAAACAAGCAGGTTCCAAGCCGAATAATAACAATATATTTTTTTTAATCTCATAGAAAATCCACCAATAAGTCATGGAGGAAAATACAGAGCAAGAGTAGTCAGCCTCTTACTGCTCTTCCTCTGAGTGGCTGGTGGATTTGAACCACCAACCTTGCAGTTGGTAGCCTGATATTTATCCGACCACAGCAGCACCATCAGGGGCCCTTAAATTACAAATAAGACCGATAATTTAAATTTAGTGTTTGGAGCTAAAGAACAAAACGAGCAAGGTTAAGTAACCAGTAAATTTATTGGTAGGGTAAAGCATGGTGACTGTATGCTCAGGTTTCCAATGATGGGCAAGAATCTCTTCCTGGTTAGGGAAGAGTTCAAGTGTGTGGTGAGATTGTAGTTCCTGAGGTTAAGGGGCATGGGTTAAAGAACTCTCAGAGGGTCAGTGACTCAACACAGTCTACCTAATCAATATACTGCTTTGGGAAGAACACTTCAGTTGGACACAGTTCTTGGACTTTTATTCAACCAGGCAGAAGTCTGCTGCCCTTGAACATGTCCCTTTTCATCGTTGAGACTTGGTTTCTCTCTTATTTGGGGTGTTGGGGGGTGGGCTCTCTTTGCTTGGCTGAAGAATTGATGTGCTTCTCATTTTGTAATCACATAAGTAAAGCTCCTCTGTAAGCAATAAAATCTAATCCCTGTACAAAGTCACTATCATCATGATTGATCATGACAATCACCTGCACATGGTGAAAAAACAAACAAACAAACAAACCTTTGGCCTTTATCATCAACTGAAATCTCAATTTCTCAGAACGACCTTTTCCAATGACTTAACACAGTTTGTAGTTAGTTGTTTCAGCGTGACTTTTCTTCCTAACTTAAGGACCATAAGAAATAAGCCAAGGACTGTACTGTTCCCCATCCTTAACCCCAACTGCCAGCCCAGTGCCTGGCATTGAAAAGTACTTGATAAATGCGTTTGGAATGGTAACTGGCTGTCACGAAAAATTTGAGTGTAGGGCAATGCAATCAAGTTAGCTGAGACACTACATGTGTACACATGCACAGAATCCACACCTCTATTACACTAGCATCACTTAAAGATAATTCTGGTGTTTTACTATTTGGCTTACTCCTCCCACATCAAAAAGACAACTGAAATTTAGGCTGAAACCAGAAGCAGAAAAATAGTTAATACTGTGCACACTTAATTCTAGTCCCAGTTGAAGAATCTAAGAATAAACAGTTCTTATGACATGGCCCTTCTGGATGTTCACCCTCATGAAGCACTCACTGAAGATATAGGGGCTACAGCAAAGTGTGTCCAAGAAACTAGTTGGTACCCAGCTCTCAAAAAAGAATATCGTCCAGGGTCTTAAAGGCTTGTCTTAAAAAAAGAAGTCATTTAAGAGAGGCACCAACTAAATACACATGGAAGAAGCACATCAGCCTGTGTGATCCAAGGATTATAAATTATAAAATCCAAATTCCAAGGAGGGAATGGTATCAGAGCTTATGCTGTTTGCAGAAAGCTACAGATGACAGATTGACAATGCAAAGACATTTGACTGTGTGGATCACAATAAACTATGGATAACCTTGAGATGAATGGACATTCCAAAACACTTCATTGCGTTTATGTGGAATTTGTACACAGATCAAGGGGCAGTTGTATGAACAGAACAATGGAATAATGCGTGGTTTCAAATTAAGAAAGGTGTATGTCAGGATTATATCTTCTCACTATACTTAACCTGTGTATCAGAAAAGCTGAATTACATGCAGAATGTGGCATCAGGATTGGAGGTACACAGATGACACAACCTTGCGAGCTAAAAGTGGGGAGAACTTGAAGCACTTGTTGATTAAGAGCAGGGATTGCAGTCTTCCTTATGACTCGATGTAAAGAAGATCAAAATTCTCACAACTGGAGCAAGAGGTAATATCAGGGTAAACGGAGAAAAGACAGTAGTTGCCAAAGATTTCATCTTGCTTGGATCTATGATCAATTTTCATGAAAGCAGCAATAAAGAGATCAAAAGGCAAGTTGTATTGGGGAAATCTGCACAGGATCTCTTTAGAGTATTGAAAATCAAGGATGTTATTTTCAGAACGAAGGTGCACCTGACCAAAGCCATGGTATTTTTCATGGCCTCATACATATATGCTAGCTGGACATTGAATGAAGAAGACCACAGAAGAATCAATGCATTTAAATTGTGGTGCTGGAGGAGAATATTGAAAGTACCCTGAACTGCTAAAATTACAAATCCATTTGTTTTTGAAAGAAGCATGGCCAGAATGCTTCCTAGAGGCAAGGTGGCAAAAATTGGTCTTACAGACTTTGAACTTGTTGCCAGGAGAGACCAGTAAGTGGAGAAGGACATCGTGCTTGGTAAACTGGAGGGACAGCAAGAGAGGAAGGCCCTCGAGGAGATGGGTTGACACAGTGACTGCCACAAGGGGCTCAGGCCTAAGAACAATTGTGGCAATGGTGCACGACTGTGCAGTGTTCCGTTCTGTTGTGCATAGACTCACTCTGGGTCTGCGTCAGAACCAACTCAATGGCACCTACCAACAACCACATAGATGGCAGTGGAAGCCCCAAACCCATTTGCCCTGTCCCCATGTGTATTAAGCCTCTGGTGACTCCTCTGTGACCCCAGTCAAGGGATGTGACTAGTCATGCTATCAGAGAGCACTGTAAAGTTGAATATAGCCGAGACAGGTTAAATTATAGTATCTCATCATTTGATCTCCCATTGGACCCATTTTAAAGATGTTTCAGATTTTGTTTTTTAAAGGACGAGGAAATTCATGTGGATTAAGCCTCCCATGAATTCCCTCTCACCACAGACCGCGGATGTGAACGGCTGGGATCTCATGCTGAACACAGCGGGAAGCAGATGACAGCAGATGCAGTCAGGTTACAACTTGACGCCTCATCCTTTGCTCTCCCTTTTGACCCATTTTAAATGTGTTCTACTTCATATCACCTGCTTTCTCTTCAATTTGGGTTTTTCTGTTTTATTTTGTGACTGTTAGCTGTTGTCTTTGTATGGTTTTCTGTATAGGAAATCGAGAATACGTCCATCTGTAGAGAAGTACCTGAAATAATGGATTCTTGGAGGTATGGCAGGGAAGTTTGAGGGGAAATGGGGCGTACAATAAAAAGTTCTAAAATGAATTGGGGTGATAATTGTACCGCTCTTGCCAATGGGATCAAAGTATTGGAATGTATGCTATGTGAATTATAGGCCAATAAAATGGTTAAAACGTTTTTAAATGTTAAAAAAAACAGTTCTACTAGAAAATTCAAAAAAAAAAAAACCCACTGTAATCGTATGTGGCAGAGTCTGAACAATAGTAGATAGATTTAAGAGCTTTTTCCATGTCGTCTTTGGTGAAGTGGAACTTCTTCTGAGCTAGGTGGCTGCTTGTTTACCTTCAGATTTTTAAGACTCCAGATGCTATACCTTTTGATAGCTGGGCATCATCAGCTTTCTTCACCACCTTTGCTTATGCACACATTTGTCTTCAGTGATCGTGTCGGGAAGGTGAACACCATGGAATGCCAATTTAATAGAACAAAGTGTTCTTGCATTGAGGAAGCACTTGAATGGAGGCCCAATGTCCATCTGCTGCCTTAATTCTAAACCTATAAATATATGCACGTAGATCAATTTCCCTATTATCATATATGCATACATTTATGTACATGACTATATTTAGATCTCTATAAACTCCCTTTGCCTCCTATTTCTTTCCTCTATTTCCTTTTACTTTCCTCTTGTCCTGAAGTGGAATTTCTTTTTTCTTTTCTAGTCTCAGGAAAACAGCAGTGAGTTTATTCAACAATAATGTTTTATAGTCATTGGGATTGCAAGTCTCTTGTTAGTGCATACAATAAAATGGGTAATGTGTTAATCTTGAATATCCTGTCTTTTTTTTTCTTTTCTTTTTAAGACACTTTATTAGGGGCTCTCACAGTTCTTATAACATTTCATACTTCAATTGTATCAAACATATCTGTACATATGTTGACATTATTTCCAAAACATTTTTACTTGAGCTCTCACTATAAACTTTTTTTTAAAAAATCATTTTATTGGGCACTCATACCACTCATCCCAATCAATACATACGTCAATTGTATGTTGTTCATATTTGCACATTTGTTGCTGCCATCATTCTGAAATTCCTTAACGTGACTCCTCTCACTATATCTGTACCTCCTACCCAATGATTGGCTGGGACAGATGTGTGAAGCACTAATAGAGACAATTGGTGGTCCGTTTGGGTCACCACACTCCACAGTATAACAGAGTCATCTCAGAAGTAAGAACAGAGAGTATTCCCAAGACCACCAAAGAAAAGCCCCCAGGGGAGCATGTTCTAAATCCTTGCTGGAAGGGGAGTAGAGAGTCAAAATTATGAGACGAGAGGCAGAGCAGTGAGGGGGCTTCCTGACTCCCAGAGAGAGAGGCCCAGGGACCGTGTGCCTGGGGCTCGCCTTGCCTAACAACTTGTTCGAATGATGTGAGCCAAGTGTCACCACCCTTGCCTGTAAGGATCCTTCTGGATGTATGGCTTCTAAGGCAGATCTCTTTGTTCTTGTGGCAGTCCATGGTATCTTCACTGATCTTCACAAGCAGCAGAGTTCAAATGCACTGATTTTTTTTTTTTTCAGTTTTCTTTATTCACTGTTCAACTATCACATGCGTACGAGACCATTGAAAATACCATGGCTGGGGTCAAGTACACCTTAGTTCTTAAGGTAACATCCTTGATTTTCAAGACTCTAAAGAGGTCTTGTGCAGCAGATTTACCCCATGGAGCTCACTTTTTTTTTTTTTTTAATCTGGTTGCTGCTTGCAGGAGCATTGACTGTGGATCTAAGCAAGAGGAAGTCCTTGACAACTCCAGCCTCTTCTCTGCTTCTCATGATGTTGCTGTCTGGTTCAGTTGTGAGGCTGCTGGACTTCTTTACAATGAGCTGTCATCCCTACCAAAGGCTTCAATCCTTGATCTTCATCAGCAAGTTCTCCCTCAGGAACCTCCCACAATTGTGAGTGTTGTTTGAGGGTGTGCGTGTCCATCGCAATCAAATACCGAACCCTGCAGAAAAGTCGTGTCTTGGAAAGAAGAGTTGGTGTTACAGTAAAGAAAGATGGTGAGGGTGGAGGGGGTGGTATAGAGGGAGGTCTGTCCTCCACCTTGAGACAATCGACCTTGGGCTGGTGTGAAGTTGGAACCTCCTTCTCCCCTGTGCAGCCAGAAGAGGCCAGATATGGCCAAGCAACGTTCTAGAAAAAGACTGTCCAAGGCTCCACAGCACAGAAGTGAATCGCTTCCTGTCATGTAGACGCTAATGGGCCCAGTCAGATCACAGTCATCTATGCAAGGACATGACGCAGGGGACTTGGAGGGAGCTGGACACTCACAACCATCACGAGTCCATTCTGACTCCTTCGGACGCCAGAGAGAGTCTCCAAGCCTTTAGAGAAGCAGACAGTCTCGCTCCCTCCCCTAGAGTGGCTGGTGGCTTTGAACTGCCAACCTGGTGGTTAACAACCCAACACCTTACCCACAGTGACTCCCAGGCTCCATCATTCAGTTCTACATGGATTTCTTCTTTCAATAGAATTCCGTGGCATTTGTCATTGATAAAAGCCTTTAAATAGAATTGTATTATATATCCGTATCCAGCTGGGTTTGTCTTTTTAAAACTTAATATCCACTGATATCAAGAGTTTTTCATCATAAATCCCCCTTTACTACCTCCATTTGTTTTGTTTTTTTTTTCTTGAGGACAGCATATAAAACAGAAACTTACCCTGGACAGAAATGTTACCTCTTCCTGTTTTCATTACTTGGAATTGGAGTCTTCTTGCTAATGGAACGCGTTCTGTCCCCAGAAATGGACGTTGTCCCTACTCAGTGTCAACACCTCTCATTTTCTTACTCACCCATAGAATTATTAAAAATCGCTGAGTCCCGGTGATGCAGTGGTTGAGTGCGGGCCTGTGGCCCGCAGGCTTGGCGGTTCAAATCCAGCAGCAACTCTCCAGGAGCAAGGCTGGGTAGTTCCCACGACCACCAGAGGGCGGTGATGCCCCCCCTCCCTCAAAAAACATCCACTGACAGACATGCTCCTGCACAATAGACTGTTTTTGTACATCACCTCCCTTGGCTTCATGAAGGGAAAAAAACATCATATGTAAATCAGCTTTTTAACACAGACTTTCCCCGCACCTCACAAAGAAAAACACAATACACTGATTCAATTAAGCTAAAACACAAGGGGGCAAGAGAGGAAGTGGGGGGGCAGTCAATGTTCTGATCAAGGCTAAAATGTTCTGATCTGGATAACTTAACTTACTTGGTCACCTCTGTTTTTTTTTTTTTTTAACTCAGTCAAGCACAGTTTTCATGGTCAATGAAAGCAAAATTAGTAGACCCACCCCCTTCAAGGCTGATGTCAATACAGAGTCACATAATGTTGTTTGTCAGGGGCTGCTCAGTTGGCTCTGACCAGAGCGACCTGATACATGGCAGAGCCAGGTGCCAGCCAGTCCTGCGCCACCCGCACAATCGTTCCTCTGCTGGGTCCGCTGAGGAAGCCGCGGTGTCCATCCCTCTCATCAAAGGCCTTCCTCTTTCTCACTGCCCCTCTCCTTTATCCAGCAGGCTGACCTTCTCCAGGGACAGTTCTCTCCTGACACGTGCAATGGAAGCACCATGAAGTTTTGCCCTCTGGGGCACTACTTTTTGTCTGTCAGTGTGTTGTACCATGGTGGGCTGTGCATTGGGATGCTGGAAGCTATGTTGTTGGTATTTCAGATGCCAGCAGGGCCGGTCACCCAAAGCGAACAGGATCGGTCACCCAAATGGTACAGGTTTCTGTGGACTTTCCAAAGGAAGGACAGATGACCGAGAAGGAACTGGCTGCCTTTGTGCACCGCAGCACTGTAGGACAGAGTAAATGGTCCCCCAGATTTCCAAGGCTACAGTCTTTCACAGAGGCAGCCTGACAGCCATTTCTCCTGACCACAAGCACCCCCACCCCACCTCTCCAGAATTCAGCATGGAGGAGCAATGAACGGCAGGGTTGTTGCTGCCGTGGTTTGTTTCTGGGATCACCCCCTGCAGAGGTTTGCAAGCCCGCATGCATCTGGAAAGACTGCGAAGGTGCAGATGCTGGGGCGGTCTCTCTATAAACCTAGAACCCTCAGGAAGTTCCCAAAGGGGCCCTGGTGGTTTAGTGAGTTATGTGTTGGGTTCTGTTAACCACAAGGTCAGCAGTTCAAACCCCGCAGCAGCTCCACATGAGAAAGAGGCAGCTTCCTGCTCCCGGAGATGGACAGCCTCAGAGGCAGTTCTCTTGTGTCCCTAAGGGTGGGGATAGACATGTGGTAGCGGGCAGGTGGCGTGGGTAGGGATGTCTGGAGAATTTACATTTTACACATGCGCTCTGGGTGGCTCCTAATGAAAGTGGAAAAGGATACACGTCAGGATAACTCCTCAGTATAAGATTCTGAGCGTCTGTGCAAAATGCAAATTCCCCAGACATCTATTTATTTAATTTTAAATTTAACTTAAATTTAAAATACCGTGGGACGCGGGACAAATTGCTAAAAAGCGGGACGTCTGGTCACTTTACTGTAGGGTCACCAGATCCCTGGGGGTTTCCAGTGAGCAGCCAGCTTGCTTGGGTGCCCGTGCCCTAAAGCCGACTGGTGACGTCCAGGCCCCATAAACCAAACTCACTGCCCTCCGGTGGAGGCTGACTCGGAGCTGCCCTACAGGGCAGGGTGGAACGGCTCCCTGCAAGGTCTTCCAGAGACCGTATCGCCCACCGTTCTCCAGCGGTTTCCAACCACTGCCCCTGCAGATCACAGCCCCGCCAGGCGCCACTCCAGCCCCAGGACTCCTTCCAGGAGCTTGGTTTTCCCCCTAGGCCTCGATGCTTCCCAGGCTCCTACCTCCTTGGGTGACAGTATCGAAATGTAATCTTCGTATATGACCCTGGCCTTTTCTTCAATGACTTTTTTGTTCTGCTCTTTCTTTAAGTCTTCGCAGGCAAGCCAGAAAAGGAGGTTCTCTTCGCTGTACTCTGTGCGGAGGAACTCTCGGAAGAGGTTTCTCCCCGCCGGGGCCTTCATCATCTTGTCAAAATTCTGAGACCAGGACAAGACTTCATCAGCGGTGGGGTTGTGGCTGCAGAGAGACAGAGAGGCCGGATTACAGGTCAGGTTGCCTGCAAAGACCCAGACAGGGGAGGGCTGGAATGCTGTGCAATGCTGCCTTCTAGTGGCCAGCCGTTGGCCTTCACTGTAGGCGGGAGACTGTCCACCTGGCATGGTTTAAGGGACTCTCTACTGCCCCTTGCCCTCCTTCTTCTTGGCCCACTTCCCTATTAGAACCACGCTCCTGCCACTGCCGCCATTTCAACTGCCATCTTTCATGCTACGGGGTTTCCCTTGAGAGAATCACAAATACCCATGCGACCTGTAGCCCTTTTCTCCCTCCTTTGTATCTTATTGTCCATTTATTAGTCTCGCTTCAAAGAACGGCTAGGTGGTCATGCTCGGGGGATGTTTCTGTGTGGGACCATAAACTAAACACGGGCTGCATGATAGGGCAAAACGGAAAACAAGCTTTGAGGCTTGTGGACAAGTTACACAAATCTGATTCCTAACGCATACTCAGTCAACAAAATAGGTTTCCAGCAACTAAAAGCTACGCTGTCCCCGGGTAGGGCTGCTAAAATGGGGCCATGACAACGCAAGGTCAGTTGTCACCTATTTATTCCACCTGACACTGAACACTTACTGCTGTCCTTTAGGCTGATGTTGTTTGAACTTTTAAATGCTGTTGGCATTTACCTTTTCTCTAAGAACGAATGAAAGCACATTATAAATTCCTCAAAAGCTAGTCAAGGATCATTTCTTGCAGTAAAACCTGCAAAAGCCAGCTATAAGGCATAAGGACACCACCAGTATTTTGCATTAGACATTTCTCCCCACAGGAGTAATAGAATAAACAAAGTGTTCTGTCTCACCAGAGTGGGGAAACCTGTGGGGCTCAGTCAAAAGTAGGCTGTAGCCTCACAGGCTTGGCTGCATCAGAGCCAAAATGACAATAACTAAAAGTCACCAAGAAAAGCCCCGTTGCAATAAAACAACCAACCAACCAACCTCATGGCCACAGGGTCAATTATAGTGACCCCAGAGGGCAAGGTGGGGCTTGCTCTGTGAGTCTCTGAGACTGTGACTTTTTATGACTATAGAAAGCCTCTTCTTTCTCCCTCGGACCTGGTGGCTGGTTTCAAGCAGTTGACCTTGTGGTTAGCAGCCCAAGGAGAAAAACCACACCAGCAGGGCTCCTCCCATTGCAACACGGCCACATAAGGCAGTCTCTGAAGTTAGTGCAAACATATGAAGGGGAAATATTATCCAATTAATTTCTTACCTATTTTTTTCCTCAGGCTAAGGAACAAAAAGAACGGTGAACAAGTGACTGAACTCTTACTGAACTCTGGCTAATAGGTTTGCTTAGAATAATGATATGGGTGAGCAATTTGGAAACGACCGCACATGTATTCCCAGCTTGGGCAGGAATACATGCATCGTTGGTAACACTGCAGAAAAGAGCTGCCGATATGGCAAGGGCTGAGATGACAATGAATTCCAGTTGGAATTATCAGCATCTTCCAGGATGTGAGCTACAGAGGCAGACAGATACCTGTGTGCTTCATACCGTGGTGGTGCCATGGGATAAGTCCGCCAACCACTCCTCAGAAGGAAGATGAAGCGCCCGTTGGCTTCCGTAAGGATGTACATTCACAGAAGCCCCA
This sequence comes from Nesogale talazaci, assembly GCA_004026705.1. Taxonomy (NCBI): domain Eukaryota; kingdom Metazoa; phylum Chordata; class Mammalia; order Afrosoricida; family Tenrecidae; genus Nesogale; species Nesogale talazaci. The sequence goes on from PVJH01005559.1 coordinate 58,412, forward strand.
ACAGGCGGTTCTGGTCCAGTCTCTCAAGTTGCCATGAGTCAGAATTGACTCAATGGCCATGGGTGTGAGGTTGAAGAGGCCCAGAAAGTCGTCAGGAACCCGGGTGGTGTAGTGGTTACACGTTGGGCGACCATTCACAAGGTTGGCGGTTTGCAACCCAAGCCAATCCATGGGAGAAAGATACGGGGTTTTCTACTCCCATATACAGTCAGAGTCTTAGAAACTCACAAGACAGTGCGACCCTGCCCCAGCGGGTCACTCTGAATCAGTACTGACTCGATGGCAGTGAGTGTGGTGGACACTCTCGACGGCTCAGGAGAGCAACCGTCAGGAGATCACACACAGCACAGAGCCTTGGGTGAATCCCCTGCACAAGACCTCCTTACAGTGCTGGACAGCAAGGGCAGTGCTTTGAAGACTGAGGTGTGCCTGACCCCAGCCATGGTCTGTTCAGTCATTTCAGACACCTATGAAAGCTGGAGCATGGAAAAGGAAGACCCTTACTTAAGGCACAAACCAACACTGCCCAGTTCTGCACCATCAACACAACTGTCCTGCCCAGGAAATCAGGCTTTGGTGGACATCAGGCTTTGGTGGAGTAGAAAGCCAGCATAAATGAGGAAGACTGGACAAGCAGGAGTGACCCAGAGGCTGCAATAGGAGGGCTGGACCTAGCCGTCCATGGGGATGGCGGGGGACATAGCAGTGTAGGTTTCTCTTGTACAGAAAGGTCACTGTGAGCGGGAATCCATTAGCTGGCACCTGATAAAAGCCATAGAAATAACAGGTCTGTAGTACAGGGAGTACGGCAGGGTGCTGATCATCTTTTCTAAGGACTGTTCTCTACCAAAAGGAACCAGCTATCCTTGAAGAAATGGATGATTACAGGGTTGAGCCTCGGAAAGTACAAAATGGTTCTACAATATCGTGTTCTGTCTGAGAGCAAGGACATGCTCAAAAGATAAGAGGACTTGTGCCAAGGACTCCCGCTGGCCCAAGCCGGGGCACTTTGAGAATGAAAATATCAGTAGTGGTAGACTCTGCCCCCCTAGTAGACAAACGTGTACCATAAGCTCATCCCAATACAAACTTGTAAAAAGGTAACTCAGCGGGGGTGAAATGGCAGGACTCTGCTAGGCTCATAAAGGTAGAAAGGAGGAGGGAATCGGAAAGATCACGATTAGCAATGACTATGTTGTGACCGTTCCAAGCAAGATGGATCACAGGGTGCTCAGACCGAAGACCCTGGTGCTATCGTGGTGATAGGTCGGGCTGCTAACTGCCAGGCCAGCAGTTCGAAACCACCAGCCTCTCCTCGGGAGAAAGACCCGGACTTTCTACTTCTGTAAGAGTGACAGCCTCCGAAACTCCCAGGGGCAGCTCTCCCCTTTCCTGTGGAGTTGCCTGAGATGGCGCTGCCTTAATGGCAGTGAGGCCTTTTTGTTCTGTTTCTAAGACTGAAGGGGGGCTGAGCCCTGGTGGCGTAGGGGTTGTGCGCGGGACTGCGGCCCACTGGGTTGGAGGTTCAAATCCAGCAGCAAGGCTGGGCCTCCTACTCCCGCCACCAGAGGGCAGTGATGCCCCCCAAACAAACAAACAAACAAACAAACAAACAAAAGACTGAAGGGAGACGGCCTGGTGGCATGGTGGGTTACCCGCAAGGCCAGTCTTTGGAAATCACCAGCCACTCCTTGGGAGAAAGAAAGACAAGGCCTTCTCCTCCTGTAGAGCTTTACCGTTTGTCAGGAACCCACAAGGGTAGTGCGTCCCACTCTGTCCCAGCGGGCCTCTGTGAATCACAACGCACCCCACGGTACTGAATTGTAAATATTTAACAATGGAGAAGCCACCTGGCGAGTGTTAAGAGGACAGGTCTCCTCGCAAGCCTGTAAGACTCGCAAAATCATCGCTACCAGCTAATAGCGCAAAACTCTCCCAAGGAAAGCGGTTCCAGGCATCGTGTTAGAAAAAACTTGGCCCCCATTAAGTAGATGGCAACTCAGGGCGATCCCACAGGACAGGGCAGGCTTGCCCCTGTGAGCCCCACGCGTGTAAGTCCTGGCGAAAGCAGGCAGCCTCGGCTGCCTCAGCCTGGCTCCCTCAGCCTGGCCGGCGTTTTCAAGCTGTGGCCCTGGTGGATCGCGGCCTCTCCTTGGGGGCGAGTTCATGAAAGCTTTGACCAGGATGGCTTGTGGATGATGTGATAAATATTCAAATGACCCTGGCCAGAAAAAAAAAAAAGGTTCTTCACCCTCACAGAGGATGCACCACCATCACCACAAGGGACCTGCCCAGGGGGTAGTGCGCTCCCTTCCGGAGACTCAGCGCAGGGGCAGGGGCAGCTGTAAGCAGCCAGGGAGGCTCCAGTGCTTGATGGTTGGTGGGAGAAACATGCCCACCGGCCAGAGCAGCACGGACATGCCTTACACGCAAAGCACACAGACAGCACAGAGAGGGACAAAGACGCTACATGCACACACAGCACATACGGGGGAGCACAGAGAGGCTCGCTCTCTTGTACTTACCACTCCTCCACAACCTGGACACTGTCCATTTTGGTGGTCAGGGCCGGTCTCCCCGCACCGTCTCCTCTCTCTTCATTCCTAACAGTGAGGCTGCAATGTAGTACAACACTTTATTTTGTCTAGGGCAAGTTATTTTGCTTTACAAAGACAACCAGGCATTCTCTCTCTCTCTCTCTCTGCCTCTCTCTTTTGCAGGAGAACCAGAGCACCGACGGATTTTCTGTTTTCAAAAGGGTCAAAATATTGCAAGCACACAAAGAGCATAGGCCGGGGGAAGCCATGGTCAACTGGAAGGAAAGCCAATGGTTACGGACTAGAGCAACTCCAAATCGCCAGATAGATGGACATCCGTAGCCATGCTGACCACACTCTTACACACTCGTTCAAGTCACAGAAACCCCCTGAATCTGCACTGAGAGTTGGCTCGCCAGATCAGTGTGTCACTCTCGGAGCGGGAAGCGATGGTTGCCTTTTGTTCTAGCCCTAGTTGATTTTCTGTCTGTTTCTGTCCATTGGAAGGCCAAGGAGATGCATTGTGCCAGAGTCACACTCAGCGCTCCTTCTTCCCGACGACACAGGGGGAGCCTTGGTGGCATGGTGGTTCTGTGCCAGGCTGCTCTCTCTAAGGTCAGCAGCTCAAAACCACGGGCCGCTGTGTGCAGGAGAAAGACATAGCTTCTTACTCTTACAGCCTCGGGCATCCACAAGGGCAGCGCTACCCTGCCCTGTAGGGTGGTTATGAGTCAGCATCGTCTTGATGACAATGAGTGTAGAGTTTTTCCTACAAGCTTAAGCTTTCTGTCTCTGGGACGATAATTCTTCCGTGTCCTTCCAAAGGATTTACATTTGATACCGGGTTTGCAATTTCTCCCCACCCTCAACCACCCCCCACGTTTTCTATGATCTTATTGGACAAGTTCCCGGGAAGAACAGGGTGGGACTTGGGAGGGTTTGGAGACCAGCGCCCTGGAGAGAGGCAGTGTGGGGGAGCCTCTTGGAAACACAGGTTTTACATTTCCACAGGTTTAGGGCAGAAAGGGTCAATCTATGAGCTCTCGTCACCCAACCGCCCCCACCCAACCTAACCCCCTGCAGGGAGTCACTTCTGACTCAACACTACCCTCAAAAGGGGGTTTCGAGGCTGTGCATCTTTCACAGGAGCAGGCAGCGCCATCTTCCTCTTAGGGAAGGAACAGCAGTGAGCCTGAACCTTCCACCACGAGGCTCACAGCCCAACACCTAACCTGCCTGGCCACCAGGGCTGCCTTTAAGTGATCCTGAACAAGAAGAGAATTCGTCTGGTTCCAGGTAAATTGGAGCTGGCCTGAGACTTACGTTGGTTTCTATTGTAGAGGAGAAACCATGGGAGGCTATGAGGGCCCTGAGAAGCAGGGAGGTCGGTCAAGGGACTGTGGGTCAGCACAGTGACCACCCAGAAGCTGAGGGGCTTTAGGGGAGCCTGCTACAGATCAAAGAGGAGGGCTGGGAACACCTCTTCCAGGTGTTCTTTATCCATTCGATCACTTCCTCTGCATGAAGCCATGGGAACTAGCCATAGCTAGTATCAGACATCAAAGAACTAAGAACTATATCATTGTAGATGAGGGGGAGTACAGATTGGGGACCCAAAGTCCATTGGTAAGTGAAATGACATCCCCTTACAGAAGGGTTGTAGGGAGGAGATGAGCCAGTCAAGGTACAGTGTAGCAACAATGAAATATGCAACTTTCCTCTAGTTCTTAAACGCCTCCTCTCCCCCATTGTCATGATCCCAATTCTACCTTACAAATCTGACTAGACCAGGGGATGTACACTGGAGTCGGAAACATGGGAAATTCAGACAGATGGTCCCTTCAGGACCAGTGGTGAGAATGGTGATACCGGGAAGGTGGAGTAGAAAGGGGGAACCAGTTGCAGGGGTCTACATATAACCTCCTCCCTGGGAAGTGAGTGAAGGGACACATTGGACAGTGTACAATATGACAAAATAATGATAATTTGTAAATTATTAAGAGTTCATGAAGGAAGGGTGTGGGGAGAATGGGGAAATATGAAGAGCTGATACCAAGGGCCTAAGTAGAAGGAGGATGTTTCGAGAATCATGATGACAATAAATGTACAAATGTGGTCTGCATACAATGGATGTATGTGTTGATCATTATAGGAGTTGTATGAACCCCCAATAAAATGATTTATTTTTAAAAAGCACACAAAAAACAAAAGGGTCTTGGAGAGAAGGCGAGCTAGTCAGAGTACACTATAGCACCTATGAAAAATACAACTTTCCTCTAGTTCTTTAATGTTTCCTCCTCTCCCACTATCATGATCCCATGTCTACCTTACAAATCCAGCTAGACCAGAGGATGTACACACACACAGATAGGAACTGTAAGTGCACGGAATCCAGGCAAGATAAAGCCTTCAGGATCAATAATGAGAGTAGAGATACCAAGAGGGTAAGGGAGAAGTGGGTGGGGGGGGGGGAGAAACAGGGAACCAATCGTAATGATCTACATACATAAAACTCCCTCCCTGGAGGGCAGATAACAGAAAAGTGTATGAAGGGAGACATCAAGACAGTGTAAGACATGAATTTATTTTTTTTAGAAATTATCAAGGGTAAGGAAGGGAGGTTGGGGGAGGGAGAGGAGAAAATGAGCTTATACCAAGGGCTCAAGTAGCAAGAAAATGTTTATAGAGAATGATGGCAAGAAATGTACAACTGTGCTTGATACAATGGATGAATGTATGGATTATGCTGAGTTGTACCAGCCCCCAATAAAATGATTTAAAGAAAAGACCTACTAACCCCCCATGATGTGGTATAAGACAATGTCATCATCTCAATAATGGGCTCTACTACGAGTAGCGAATCAGCTCTAAGAACGTTCTCTTACTCAAGTAACAGCTCAGATGCAATCAGTTGAAATTATTTTCCACAGGTGTATGGCTTGCTTCCAAAGTAAATGGATGATGTGGAAATAATTTTTTAAAAAAGAATTAAAAAAATCCTGCAAATTGATTGTGGTGGTGATTGTACAACTCCTTTTAATGTAATTAAACTACTGGATTGATTGTATGATAGCTGAATTATATGCCAATAAATCTGTTTATAAGAACAAGTTATAGGAACCCTGTTGGCATAGTGGGTGAGCTTGGATCATGCTGTGAACCTCATGCCACAGTGGATAAGCATCAGATGACAACACAAAGGGCCACAGTTTGAATCTGCTAGTTGCTCTACAGGAAAAACAGTGGCAGTCTGTTGCCACACCAGTGGTTCTCAAGCTGTGGGTCACGACCCCTTCAGGGGTCAGACGATCCTCTCACAGGGGTCGCCCAATTCATAGCAGTGGCAAAATTACAGCTATGAAGTAGAAATGAGAATAGTTTTATGGTTGGGGGGCACCACAACCTGAGGAACTGTTTGTATTAAAGGGTCGTGGGAAGGCTGAGAACCACTGTTCTACACAGACAGTGCACTTTGGAAAGCCTACGGGCAGTTCTACTCTGCTCTACAGAGTCAGGATGAGTTGCAATGGGCTTGCAGGGGCAATGGTTTCTTGGTTCGGCTTTGATCTCGAACCACGTCCTCTCACAAGGACATGATCAGTGAACAGGACATTTGAATGCAGGGAGGAGTCACAGAGCCTGGTTCTATTAGGCCTTGGGAAGGATGCGGGTCCCAATAAGCTATCCATCTAGGAAGTCTGGTGAGAGGAGTCGACAGCATCTCATCTCAGTTCCTCTTTCTTCCAGGCGCCAGGTGACGATGTAGAGGATGTGGAAGAGAGTTGAAGAGGAGTGGGGAGGAGGTGGCTGAGGCAGAGCCTAACACACATCTGAAAGTAGGACTAGGTAGGAAAGTGACTACAGAAAGTGGGAACTGGAAAGGATTCTGGTATTAGGAAGGGGGTACACGGGGAAGAGCAGAGTTTCATACGGAAATAAACTGAGCTCCCCTCTAACCATCTACATGCGATATGCACGACTGACTGCCCTTGAGGCGGTGCTGATTCAGAGAAATGCTGTGCAGCAGGGCAGGATTCCCTCTTCCGAGTTTCCAAGAGGAACTGTTTATGGGGATAGAAAGTCCCTGTCTTTCTCCCTGCGCAGCTGGTAGCTTTGAACTGCCGACCTGTGGATCCCAGTCCAAAGCATAACCACTGTGCCACCAGAAGGCGCACTGCTCACAAACTTGGTGTGGCCCAGAGAAGGTTGGGAAGTGGAGACCAAAACTGACTAGTTAGTATGGATAGGTGCCCTGGAGGGTGGATGGTGGTGCAGCCACCCACTTCTGCGAGAGTAGACAGGCCCTTTGGTGCAGCAGAATTGGGGGGAAATGAGGGGCAGGTCATGCAATGCAGCCTCCAGGGCTCTGCAGGTGGGCTCCATAAAAGCCCTTGCAGCTTGAGGTGACCTAGGAAGCCTGGTAGCACAAGCGTTAGGCTGTTTATCAAAAGGTGGGAGGTTTAACCCACCAGAGCAAAAGACTTGGAATTCTTCTCCTATACAGACTCCAGTCTCCGGAATCCCATCAGGCCGTTCTACTTGGACCCAGAAAGAGGCTGTGATTCAGAACCAGCAGATCAGCTCAACAGCACACAACAAAGAAAGGAAACCTCTATGCTGCCGTGCACTGAAGTCAGCCGTGTGCTACTCTAGAGGTGATTTGGTCCTTTCTCAAAATATCTGCATAAGAGTGCTCCTCTGGAGTTGGATCGATCTGCAATCGGCACAGAGATGGGGGGCAGTCATGATGGAAAATACGCTGCAAACTTCCTAGAGGTGGTGGTGGAGCTGCTGGTGGGGGTGGTAGAGGTGGAGGTGTTTAGGTGGTCCTAGTGGTGGTGGTGGAGGTGGAGGTGATGGAGCGGGAGGTGGGGGTGGGGTGGCGGAGGTGGAGGTGTGGTTGGTGGACGTAGAGGTGGTGTTGGAGCTTGGAGTGGTGGTGGTGGAGGTGGTGGAGGAGGAGGAGGATGTGGAGGAATTAAGGCAAATGGGCAAAATAGGCATTTTTTTTAAGTTCTTATTTCAATAGAAACTTCATAGTTGTTCTGCCAAGCTCTACCACGCTTAAATATGATATATCCACTCTAAGGCACTAGAAAAGGCTCGTGTTCTGATTAATTAGTAATTAATTAGTAGCCCCTCAGGAAGTCACTGGTTAGATTTCTTGCCGGTATCCCAAGGTGGGGGACACACAGAGCACGAAGAGGCCACAGAGTGTGCGCCCTCTTTGAAAGCTGTGTTTGCCACTGTGCCCTCCCTGTGGAAGCGAGCAAGCTGGGCTTTGGAACACACACCCTGCCTAGCTCTTATATCAGTTTCTGTCATGCTTACAAATGTCCCAAATGCCACCATATGAGAGTGATCATCATGAATTACTGGGCCGTGTTTACATCTTTTGCTTCTGCAGATGGTAAAACACATGGATACCTAGTAGTACTAAAACTGCGGACACTAGACCTTCAAGCAATGCTGTCCTCGCTTCACCGTTTTTCCATTTCTGGCTGTCATACTGAATGGTCTTGCCTGACAGGAACTGAGCTGTGGCAGCCGGTACAAACCAGATGATGTCCACTGATAGTGAGTCCGCTCGGACTCGGAGCGGATCCATCCTGTATGGGAGCAGACAGCCTCATCTTCCTCCCGAGGAGCGGCTGGGGGATTGAACACCCAACCTTGTGGTTCAGCAGTCCAACAGCAGGGCTCCAGCAGCAGGCAAATGCCCTTGGCTCTGTGCTTAAAAGTCTTTAGTCTCAAGGTTTCCCATCTGATTGCCATTATCAAGAGTAACTGATGACATTATGTGAAGAGATATGAAGGAAAAGAAATGAGAGTTGGCTCAGGGTGGCCATCTACTTGGGAATCACGGAGGGAGATCTGTTGCTGATTATACTTGGTCTTGCTGCAAGCAGTACCTTTTTTTTTTTTTTGGAATGTGACATGTTAAAAAAAATATTTTCTCAGATCATCATAGACAAGTTATCCATGGTAGAAAAAGGTTCTGTCAGGCAAGCTACCGGCCCCCCATTCAGAAGTGCTTGTGTGGGGAGAGAACTCTTGATAGTGACTCTCAGGGTCACTATCAGGCTTTGTTACCTTTGTCCCCAATGACAGTCAGACAGAGCACAGAATCCAGACAGTGCTCACTGCAGGAGTTTTTCTCAATGCTGAAATATTTCATGGAAGGAAATGCCCCATCTAGGTTGTGTTCTAATAAAACAAACATTTAAGGCCCCACTAGGGATTCCCTACAACAGAGACTCTGGAAGGGAAAAATACCTTTGGTGTGCTTTAGAGAACTGAAAAAATAAAAATGCCATGGTTGTTCAGGGTGGATTTTTCTACGTTTGTTTACAGGGCATGGGGGTAATGAGCTGGGGAGAAGACTGTTGGCTGCCATGGTAGAGTTTATCAGGGGACCCTGAGGGCGTGGTGGCTATGAGCTTGGCTGATGATCAACAGATGGGCAACTTGCAACCACCCTTTCGCCCCCCAGACTCCCCCCCTCCACACAGGAAAATGGGGTGGCAGTCTGATCCTGTCAAGATATCACACCTCGGACACTCTACTCTGTCCCGTACTGTTACCACAGACTGGAATAAACAACAGGGCAGTGATTTTGCTTGGTTTTATGTTCACCTAATGACTCGTCAAGATGACGCACCAGGCCTATTTTGGAAAATCGTGAACTTTCAGAACAACTAGTTCTCAGGGAGAACCCTTGAAACCTTTGCTAAGAAGACAAAACCTCCAGTCGCCATGGCAATGCTGGAATTGAGCTGACGGCCAAGCCACTTTTATTGACACCAACCTCAACAGACGAATCAATAAGATGCTTTAATTTGATAGAGTCTGACATCTAGGTTCCAAGAAAGAACCAATGTCGTGAGGAAAGAAAGATCTCCTTCCATGTGTTAATATTCTCACACTGTGATATCAATCTTCTTTTCTACCCCCAAATCTCCCAGTGCAGAAAATAAACCCGGCATCCTTCAGGTTCTGAAACAGGCTCTGCACATCACTCCCCAAAGGCCTCATTCTTGCCTTTAAAACACCACAGTCAAACACGGCACCTTTATTCGGGAGCAAACAACAATGTATAAATATGCCTCTGACACCTGACTTACAAAACGTTTGGAAGTGCAAGATGAGTTTAGACCAAAGCTCTGCTGGGGGTGGGCAGGGGGGCAGGTGAGGGAAACTAGGACAGGTAAACCAACATCACCTGACAGTGTGATATGCCCAAAGGAGGAGGGGCACACAGGGAGCTTCACCGATGAAGGTCCAATGCTGATACTTTTGAAGGAGAGGATGGAGAAAGAAGGTCTTCACACCGAAGATAATGATCAAACGAGGCTGAAAACTGAGCAGGTGTTTGTCAGATGGAGACCTGGGCAGAGGGGATTCCAGCAGGGGGATAAAAATATGTTGAAAAGCTGGATGCTGTAAAAAGGCGTGATATCAACGTGACCCGGGAGAGACAGATCAGATCTGCCAGGTGACAGGATCTGGCAGGGCGTTGTGTGAAAGCTATGGGCGTGGCCTTCACATCTCCAATGCTGTGCCATGAAGAGAATGTTGGCGCTTGATCTGGCCTTGCCACCTGCTGCTTGGCCACTCAGAATGGGCATGTGATGGCAGTGATCTGCTTCACTGAGTATAAAGCAAAGAATACAAGCGCACGCCCCAAAGGCGCAGTCACACACAGGCTTCCTACAAGTCCGGGGAGATTGGTTGCAAGTGAAGCTAGAAGGCTTTGGACTCCAGGTTGAGGAAAGAATGTCACCCCTGTGACCATGATTAGAAAATGTTTCCACGTATGTTGCCTGACTACATCTTCCTGGCAGCAGCCGTCCTGTGAAGTTCGGTAGGGCGTCTGTGACCAGACGCTGCCACGTTAGCTGAAAGGAGACCGCCGCCAAGGCTGACCCACTCCAACAGAAGAGGGCAAGGCCTGCCTCTCCTCTCCTCTGATTGCTGGTTCCATGTTGCTCTGGGCATGACCGCTTTGGCCACACCAACCCTCTCTATGAAAGCTCGTGGTGGTGGGTGACCTCACTGTCATGTATAAAACTGGATGGCTCTGAGAGCTTTGGGAAAGGTGCACTTTCTCCCTTGACTCCTTTGTAGACATGAACCATCCCACTAGGGTATCTGCTGCTCAGTGGGGTTTGCAGCCACGCCTGAAAGAGAAAGAGAGGTCCTGGTGCCCAGAACTGTGGACCAGGTGTGGGAAAGGCTCACTTTCCATGTACAACTTCTTCCACCAGCAAGAGGACCTGGGAAGGGATGAGGAAAGGGGAGGAGGAGATGAAAGGCATTGCCTAGAGAGGGAACAAAGCAGCACCAGGAAGGGGGGGGGGAGCACTTCGACAACAACTGACACCAAGGACACACAACTCCGTTCCAGCGACACATGTGTCGAGAACCTCCTCCCAGTGTGTTCATAATACAACATGGGGGGGGGGCTAGATATAGGGGCAAAGCATTTGTGATCCAATAATCGTCTAAACATATTCACCACAAGCATGGTCCCTCTACCATGAAGATTAAATAGCCCCCTCACAGTTTGTAATCATGTACTCTCTGCATGTCACCAAGTCCCTGGATACCGCACAGGGTCAAGTGTTCGGCTGTTAACCCGAAGAGAGGTGGTTTGAAATTATCCCGAAGTTCCTTTTGGAAAAAGTTTCGGTGGCTCAGTTTCAAAAGATCAGACCCGCTACCACCACCACCACCACCACCATGACTACCACCAACACCACTTCCTCTACCTTCTCCACCACCAGCTCTTCCACCACCTCCACCACCACCACCACCTCCTCCACTGAGCTCACTGCTGTGAAATCAATGTCCTGTGGCAACCCTACAGGACAAGGTGAAGCCTGGGGTGCCTATGAGTTGGAATCAACTGGAAAAGTAACTTTTTTTTTGGCGGGTGTAGGGAATGCAGGGGGATAGAAATCGTATGCCATAAAACATGTATGTCATTTGATTGGGCTTAAGATTGTGTTCATAAGCCACCCAGCAACTATAACAGTCAGTAATCAAGTCTCTGTCCACTAGATGGCTCTGTTACCTTTTGAAAACATAAACCAGACTCAAAGAAAGCTAACTGAAAAACATCAGAGAATCATTATCTTTTTTCTATTGCTGTTGTTGGGGGAGGGGATGTATATTGTTTCATATATGGAGTTTTGATAATCATAACTAAGGAATTCAGTTTTCCTTTGAGTCCAATAACCACACTCAAAGGGGATACATGTAATCTTGGGGGGTGGGAGTATTTATAATTGTACCCATTTCTCTCTTACAATATTTGATATTTGAAAATGTTTTGACTATTCCTCAGACCAGAGTCATTTGGTCTAGGAATATTTTGCTCTAAAAAGAGGCATAATCCTATTAAATTGTGTTTATTCTTTTCAATAAGTAATTTTCTACTCTATTTTGTCCTGCTGGGATAATGTGATATTTAGATAATACAATCTTAGGGAAGAAATTAATTAGAAAATATTTTTTCACTATAGAATAGGTAGAAAAACATTTTTTGACTTAAAAATGTGTTTCAACAGAGCCATTGTGAGTGACTTTAAAAAATTTCTTTCTCTTGAAGTTCAGTTTGTCTGTAAACATCGATTTCTTTTCCTGGCATGGGAAAGTAAAAGGCAAAGTGCTTCTTTCAGATACTCTCTCTCATTGCTATCAATCTCTCTCTCTGAACCACAGGGCTTTGAAAAGAGAAAGGGAACTAAGGATCATGGGGGGTTTCTGGTGAATTGTTTGAAGTCCTGTTTAAAAAAAGGTGGATTTCAAAAATCCCTTCTTTTTTGGAAACTAATGGTGATAGCAATTCTATCACACTGCTTGCTGTGATTGAACTATGGAATGGTATGCTGATGCCTGTATCGGTGGCTCCTAATAAAATGGATTAGAGGGGGAAAACTCCTTCTCTTAAGGTAACAGTACGTTCATCAAACCATACACTTGAGTTGGAAGACCAGGTGCATTACACAGGCAATGATATGGTTAACATCTCTTGGAAACTAAACCTACTGCCATCAAGTCGATTCCAACTCAACACGACTCCAAAGGACAAGGTCGAACAGGTCCTGCGGGATTCTGAGACTGCCACTTTTCTAGGGGAGTAGAAAGCATCACCTGTTTCCCAAGGAGTAGACAGTGGTTTCCAACTGTGGACCTTGGGGTTAGCACGGCCCACCATGCCACCAGGGCTTTGTGATAGTACAAAGTGGCTGTGCAAAATTCCTCCAAAAAACACAGTCGAGTCGGTCCTTATTTGACGGCAGCATTAGTTCTCAGTTGTATATAATGACATTTTTTGTATCATTATTTGTTACTAGGGGGACTCAGGTATGTTTGACAACACAGCCCAAGGAGACAGTAAATTCAGCGGGGATATGAAAGGGCTGCATTTCACACTGTCTTAGAAACTGAACACTCTGCTCTCAGGGAGGCCTCCCGGTCCTCCTCCACTTCATGTAGAGTGGAGTGGCAGTGGAAGGGCCATCCTACCTCCAGTCCTCTGAAAAGTCCCCTCGTCTTTGGTCTGCAGCTTCTCCTCCCCCAAGTGCCTCCTTCCTGTCCACCTTGAGGAGAAGCCAGCTTTTCACAAAGCTGACCAAGGGCCATCAGACCTTCTAGAACCGGGGGGAATTGGGATACAGAGAGATCTTCAAGGCATGCCAGGCTTTTAGATGTTGAAAGGAAAAGAGGACCTTTGCCCCTGAGCCACAGAGAGAAAACTTTCCACTGGAGCCAGCTGGTTGGAGATTCCCAGTCCCCTTCCCGGGAGGAGCCCTGGAGACATCGTGGTTACCTGCCTACTGTGCAAGCCTCCAGGGCCAGAGATTTGAAGCCTCCAGCTGTGCCTCCAGAGGAAGATGCGGCTTTCTACTTCAGGACAGAATCTCACAGCCCTGGGAACTCACTGGGGTGGTTCCACCCGGCCTTACAGGGTCGCCCTGTGTCAGCGCTGACTGGTGCATGTCACGGCCAACCACTTGGGGGTATTTCTGTGCAAGTAGCACCAGAATCATGACCCCCTAGCGCTGAGGATGTGGTCCCCTTTGGGAATAGGGTTCTTCTGTTAATAAGGCCTTTCAGTGTAGGGTGCGCCCTATCTGATCAGAAATAGCAAGACGCACCACACTTCAGCGCCAGCTGGGTGTGTGGATGCACCAACTCATTGGCAAGCAGCCCAGTACAAACCACTCACACCGCCAGGACCTGGGCGTGCCTTGGCACCTACAACTTGTAGAAGATATTAAGAAGTCTGACCTCGACTGTGGCTAAGAGGGAATCCGCAAGCTCTTGGATTCTCTCAATGGGGTTTGCCTGGTGATCGGGCTACAGGTACTTCGGAAATCCCATGCAGACAGTTATTTTGAGGGAGTCACTTCTGCTGCCGTCTGGAATGAATCAGCTGCAGGCAAGGGGGTAGCCAGGGGAGAGGCAGGTACAGGCGAGATGAGTTCTCCGCTGCTGCCACTGCCGATGGGATGACTCACCTTGCAGAAGGGAGAAGTTTGATTTCCAAGGAGGGGGCTTGCATCTGCACAGAGCAGACACGGATGAGTGTGCTTCCTTTTAAAAAACATCCTTCACTGTTTAAAGCGTGTCACTTGGTACTTCCACTGGAGGAGAGCCAGTGAATGCCAGTGTCGGAGGAGAGACTGGGTTTGCCCTGATGCAAATGACAGTGTGCTTCTCAAAGACGGAACAATCTGAGCTCCACCCCTGGCCTGGCAACTCTAACATATTCTAGAGGGGAACAGTTTTACCTTTCTCAGGGTTAATGAATTTGCTAACTTCTGTCTAAGGACAATCTTTCCTGAGAGGAATGAAGAATTGAGTGTGGTGGGACAAAGCATGCAGGCAATGCTCATTAGTGCATGAGATGGTGAACACAACTGAAAAGCGTTCAGTTGCTGTAACTTTTAGTGAGGCTGCACAGGTTGCAGCTCTGGGAAGGGTTGGTCTGAAGTCTGGAAATGTGCTGTCACATACCCCCAAGTTGGCGCTCTCTCTAAGAGACCCCTGATGACCAGTGGGTCTCAACCTTTCCAATACTGCGACTCTCTCACACAGTTCCTCATGTGGTGGTAACACCCCCCACCCCGTATTTTTATTGCTACTTCATAGCTGTCATTTCTCTACTGTTGTGAATTGGTGACCCCTGGGAAAAGATCATTTGACCTCCCAAAGTGGTCAAACCCACAGGTTGAGAACCAATGCTTTATACGAATGACTTTCAAATCTGCCAGCTGCTACAACATCTCTCTATCCATCATCTATTCATCTATCTATCTATCTATCTATCTATCTATCTATCTATCTATCATCTATCTTCTAGTCCCTGTGAAAATCAACCTGCTGACACTAGGTTGGGGTTTTTGGTATCTAGGTCCATATCTTGAGGAACCCTGCTGGCATAGAGGTTATGCTTTGGACTGCGATCCATGAGGTTGGCAGCAACTCTGAGGGAGATGACAGGGCTTTCTATTTCCTTAAACAATTACTGTCTTGGAAACGCACACTGGAAGTTCTCCCCTGCCCTATAGAATCCTTCAGGAATCAGCATTGACTTGATGGCCATGAGAATGATCTACTTACAGAACCTCCCTGCCCACGTGGAGCCCTGGTGGTGCCACAGTTATGCATTGGGCTGCTCGCCACAAAGTCAGCAGTTGGAAACCACCAGCTGCTCTACAGGAGGAAAATGGGGCTTTCTACTCCCGAAACAGAATGATGGTCCTAGAAACTCCCAGGGGCAGTCGTACCCGTCCTCTGGGGTCACTGTGGGTCAGCGTTGTTTTGTTGGCAGTGAGTCTGTCTGGGGGACCATTCTCGGTCACCTCTCTCTTCTTCCTGTGCTGTTACTCTGGAAGACCTTAACTGATACCCAAAGGAAAGCAGAAAGAAGGATGGGCTGGAGAGAGAGAGAAAGAGAGGGAACCCTGCATACAACAGAGAGCTTCAAAAGCTTGCAAAATTATTTTATAATTCCATTTTCCCACCAGCATTTTGAAGCCTTGCTCATGCAACAAATGAAGCCTGAATCACAGCAGCATGGCATCAATTTCTTCACTGAGAAAATAAGAAACCACACTTTCCAAACTTTTCTTTCATTTCTTTTTTTCAGCGAGGAAGAATTTTGTTTTTTTTTTCAAAAAAGGTTATCCTTATGTTTAATACATACAACTGCTAAAGATAGGCCTATCTGTTAGGAGCTGAAAATGGGGTGGATTGTGGTGGGGAACGGACAGTAGCTGATAAGATTTCTGTCTTCCACTACCCCAAAGGCCAGCTCCTCACCCCATGCAGCACAAAGCCCAGGGCAGTGTGCAAGATGGATGGGCCGAAGGAGAGATGATGGCAGAGGTCTCCTTAGCTCCAAATGTTTATAAGGAACCATAAAGAGACCTGGGGACACACTCAGGTAGGCGTTAGTCTGTTAATCCCAAAGCCAGCAATAAAGGCAGACAGTCTCAGAAAGCTATGAGGGAGCACGATGAGTCTGAACGGACTCCATAACAGGGCCTTTAAATATGTGGACGTTTTTCTTGTTTGATGGGCTACCCCCCAAAGGCACTAGGTATGAAAAGAGGGATCCATCCTGACAAATTTCATTTGGAAAAGGATCCTGAGTTACTTCTCTGTCTCTTTTGATGCTAGGCGAGGGTTAGCGGAAGACTTTGGAAATCAGTTTTAAGCTCAAAGTAAACTTGGGTAAATTTCTACATTTCTCCTTTGGAGACACCTCGTTTTGTGAGCACACTGCAGTTCCTCCTTACCATGGACTTCCCTGAGGGTCCTCTCATGGTTACCCAGACCACCTCAATGACGTGGGTTGCAATAGCCAGGAGCAGTTCCCTCTGGGAGGAGCCCAACAAAGCTCCTGGAACCTATGCTGTAGACACATGGCCATGACAGGACTCTCAGTTGGCCTGGTCAGATTTAGTCCTGTGTGTAGAAAACGCACTGTCTTTGGGTCAATTCTATCTATCTTTCTATCTACCTACCTATCTATCATCTATCTATCTATCTATCTATCTATCTATCTATCTATCTACCTATCATCTACCTATCATCTAGTCACTCTGAGAATCAACCTGATGACACTGGGTTGGGGTTTTGGGTATCTAGGTCCATATCTCGAGGAACCCTGCTGGCATAGAGGTTATGCGTTGGGTTGCCATCCACGAGGTTGGCAGTTCGAAACCAGCAGCAGCTCTGAGGGAGGTGACAGTGCTGTCTACTCCTGTAAACAATTACAGTCTGGGAAATGCACACTGAACCCCGCCGGGGGGTTCCCGAGACCGTCACTGTTAACAGGAGCAGACAGCGCCGTCTGTCTCCGACAGAGCTACTGCTGGTTTCCAGCTGCCAGACATGAGGATTGCAGCCCAACGCATAGCCCCTGGCAGCGGGACTGGTACATGTATAGACTGTGACTTTATGGGCCAGGCTGAGGCATACCTTACACATGACGTAGGACAGGTGAAAAAGCTCTACCCTTCATCCCTTTGTTCTTGGTGTGAATAGAATAGAGAGAATTAGAGTGATAGCAAGAGATGAGTTTGGAGAAAAAAACTGGTTCCTTGTCAGAGAGGGAGTGCTCATTAGTTTTGAAAGTCAGCGTAAAACATCTGTCAACATTTTAGTTTTGAATAAAACTGTGGAAATATTCAGCGGTTTCCTTCTTAGTCTCTATTCTCATCCTTCAAAACAATTAGAGGCAATTTTATTAAACAACAATAATTTGTTTTAATGGGAAACGAGTTGGCAATGAAATAAGAGTGGGAAAATAAATTTGTGAAAAAGACCTTGTTTAGATGGCACTGTAGAAGGTTGTCAAGGTAGCTACCTTGGTTTCCCCACCCAGGTGTGCTCTACCACTACTTCCTGAAGAGCTCCTGTCAGCAGCCCCCTAAGAACTGCTTGTATTCACAAAGGACAATGAGTCTGTCTTTTCACTTCTAACATATTTTTCAGCTCTAAGTCGCATTTTTTAAATTGTTTATCCTTGCTCAGCTTTTTTTGAACTAAGCCTGGAAAATGTGAAAAAAATAATTCTCTCCTTCTTATTCAAATCAGTCTTAATATGTTCCCCCACTGAAAGACGGATGTATACAAAGAAGGCCATTTTTAAAATGCCTTAAATGTAGAGAACATTTTCATCTGCTATAAGGCAAGTCGTGGCCACTAAAACCTACAGCCGATGATCATTCTACTGTCATCTTTTTATAAAAGCGGTTTCCGTGTTAGATTTCCCTAAAACTCTCACCCGCGGGGTGACTGCTTCCACAGGAGCCCCGGTTACACAGTGGGTTACGTGCTGGACTGCCAACCTCCAGGCCAGCAGTTTGAAACCCCCTTCTGCTTGATGGAAGAAAAAGGAGGCTTTCTTCTCCTGTGCAGAGTGAGTCTTGGAAACCCCCCAAGACAGTTGGATCCTGTCCTCAGGGTCACCAGGGGCCAGAATCAACCGAATGGCAGGGAGGGCACATTTTCTTTTGAGAGGGTCTTGCCCCACGATGTGCTGTGCACAGCGCTGCCAGGGCTCGTGCTGCCATGCGTCAGGCTCGCAAGCGCTGTTCCTGGCACAGATGCTCTCCAACAGAGATTCTCAGCCTTCTTACTGCGGTGACCCCTCCCCCAGAAACCATAAATTACTCTTGCTGTTACTTCATCACTGTCATTTTGCTACTGTTATGAATTGGGCGACCCCCACAGGGGTCGCAACCCACAGGGAGAGAACCCATGCTCTACACCTAATGGAGAACTCCTCCAACACACCACATTTAATAGCTACGTATGTGCCCCCAAGTGGTGCAATACCACTTCCCAAACCTCTGTTGATCTCAGCGCAGAGTCTATGTTCTGTGGCAATCAGATATACATAATAACTGTGGCGGTCATGTGCTTGATGTTAATTTCATGATTGGAAGTCTAGGGGTGGAGTCTAGTCTGTTAATCTGGAGATAGTCATTGAGTAGCCAATGAGGCCTCTGTGTGGGCATGGCTTTCTCCTGAGAATTCTGGGAAATCTCACAACATTTTCCGCGTGGAGATGAGAGGCCATCTCCCCAGTTGTTGGGAGTCGGTCTCCGAGATGACAAAACTACGACAAGACAAGATGGCAGTATCCGTGGAGCTGAAGGAGCCGGAGGTGAAGCGACACAGCCTTATCCTGATGGAACTAGACCTCTGAAGGTGGAGAAGCCACTTGGAAATCCCTGCCAGCGCTGAGTTGCTTCTATCCCCACTGGATGCTGTTGATGGACCCTGAGTCCTGGAAGAGAGGAGCCATGGGGAGACCTCTGCTAGCGCCGGGATTCTGCACCCACTGACCGGTGACTTTGTGAGTTGGAAGGAGACTTTATAGACTGGTATCAGGCATATGGGCTAATATCGGACTTATGACTTTGAAGTGGACTGGGGTGGGATGCTTTCTTAATGTCCTATTGCTCTTGTATATAAACCTTACCCTTATATTCATATGTGTGTCTATGAATTGGTTTTTCTAGTCTACCTGGACTAATACAATAACTGTAAAAAAATTTCAGCAAATCTTCAAACACCCCAAACCCAAAGCACTGCCATTGAGATGATTCTGAACCACAGCAACCCAACAGGACTGAGAAGAAGCCCTGTGGGTTTCTGAGATGATCAATGCTACCGGAGTAGCCCAACTCCTCTTGTCCTGCAGTGTGGGAGTTTGAACTGCAGGCCACTAAGCTCCTGGTTTGTTAACAAGACTTCAAATTTTAAGAAAAGTACATTTTATGAACTATCTAGAGGGGAGCTAAAAGCAAGTCTATTCAATATTTTTTCCCTCAAACTACAACAGCTATCAAGTCGATTCTGACTCCGAGTGAACCTACAGGACAGAGTATAACTTCTCCTTGGCTTTTCTGAAGCTCTCCATCTGATGAAAATAGACTGGCTCTTTGTCCTAAAGCAGTGGTTCTCAACCTGTGGCTGGAGACCCTTTTGGGGAGGGGGTGGATTTTGAACGACCCTTTCACAGGGGTCACCTGATGCATAACAGGACCAAATTGACAGTGATGAAGTAGCGATGAAAATGATTTTATGGTTAGTGGGGTCACCATCACAGGAGGAAGTGTATAAAAGGGTCGCAGCATGCGGAAGGTTCAGAACTACTGTCCTAAGGGGTGGCTGGTGAGGAAGCAGCCATTGGGTTAGGAGCCCAAGCGTGAACACACCGCACTGCAGAACTCCTATGTGTTTGGCTGCGGATGAAGTCCAGCGCAGTGTCAGGATGTTATATCCGCGTTTTAATCTTGCAGCAATTTAGATGTGCGTTTGGGAAGTTAAATAGAGCCTGGTGTAATGCACAGAGCAAACAGAAAATGCTCTCAACCCGGGGGGACAATGCATTTGCAATGTGTGATAGACAATTTCAAATAAAATAAGGGAAGGTAGAATAAGGCTAAGTTTTTCCAATATAATTTCTGTAGAGTTGCTCTTGCTACCCCCGAAGACTGAGCAGGTACAGGGTCCTGGTGGGAAAACAATTCTTGGCATAAGAATCCTGCTCTTTTCCTCATCAATGCTGGTTTTAATTGTCTTAAAAATTTATGATAAATCACCATGATAAGGCTCTGTCTTCTGAGAAGATCTCTTAAGATTTTGCCATTGAAATAAAAACAAAAAACAAAAAACCATTGCCATAATCTTCAGAACTAATCTTGCTGCCTTGAATTTACCTGAGTTCCTCGGAAGCCTGTCTTTTAATTGAATTTTTTCACTGATGTCAGAAACATAAACTTTTATTTCGCCCTAGAATAAACCCACGTATGTATATACTACAACACTGTTAGAAAAACTTTTTTTTTAACTTGCTCTCATGTTGAAAAGGCACTGTTCTGAGGTATTTCTGTGTATGGGTCTCATTTCATTTTCACATTTCTCATTTCCTCTTATCAGAAGGCATTTGATTATCATAATCTGATAGATGCGGAATCTGAGATACACAGAGTCTGAACAATTTGCTCAGGGTCACACAGGTGAAGACCAAGTCAAAACTACCTTAAACTAGCCGGCGTACTGCCATATCTGTTGGATTTCTGGAACTGGAATTTTCTAGAAAAGCTGGTTTGTTCAGCATCGCACATTTCTGTTACTGCATTATGCTTTTAATCTTCTACTTTGTCCTCAATGAGACAACATTAGACCACTCTGTCACAAGGATAACAGAGGTCATATCCGAGATGATGCCTCTAGTCTCTGGGTCTTCCTTTAAGGCTGGTTAGAGAGACTGAGAACATTGCTTGTCCAGAGGCTCCTTTATGGAAACAGAAGGAAAATAAACAGAAAACCCATGGCCATTGGGTGGATACCAACTCCCAGCAGCCCTTTAGGGCAGAGCAGAATGACCACGTTGGGTTTAAGATTGCAGATCTTTAGGAAGGCCGCACGGTTGATCTTCCTGGTGGATCTGCATTGCTGACCTTACCATTGGCCACTCAAATTGAAACCTACAATTCCACCAAAGCTTTGCCCAATCTTAAGAGACAAAAAAAAATTGTGTTTGGAAGAGAAATTCTATTGAGTCTTGCATCCTCCTGAGAAATGTCTTCCTCATGAATCTAACACTCTGGCACTGATGTGCTTTAAGTTCCAGACATTTGGGGAATTTGGAACTGGGCCAGGTTCTCAGAGGTACCTTAAGATGGACATGTCCTTCAGATAAAAGGGAACGTGTCCACCCCTCATTATTTTACCAGCAAGAAAGTGAAACCTCCAGGAGATTCAGGATTTCCGCCATGACACAGCCTATGAGTGATAAAAATCACAAAGGTAACAGCTGCTTTGACTCTGACTTCAACATTTTTCATGAACGAATTTGGCCTTCAGACCAGGTGCAGCCTTTGACCACCTGGGTTTGTGGGCACTTGTGGGTACACTTGTCCCTCTGATCCTATTGGCAAGACATCTGTGTCTGTGACTGCCTGCCTCTTCACCCTTAACTCTCTAGCTTGGTGCTTAACTATCTAGCTATGCAAAATCCTGTGATCCACCCCTGCCAAAAGCACACTCTTAAGTGGATCTTTATTGTGGCAGTCATATATTCATGATGTCAATTTCATGATTGGGATGTAGCAGTGGAATCTAGCCTGCTAACCTGGAGACAGCCATTGAGTAGCCAATGAGGCCTCTGTGTCAGAATGGCTTTCTTCTGAGAATGCTGGTAAGTCTTCCCTTGTGGAGATGAGAGACCATTTCCCCCAGTTGTTGGAAGTCGCTTGACTGACAAGACAAGATGGTATCATCCAAGGAACCAGAAGAGCTGAAGGAGAAGCCACATGGCCTTACCCTGATGGAACCAGATCTCTGAAGCCGGAATATTCACCCCTGTCAGTGCTAAGATGCTTCTATCACCAATGAATACTGCTGATGGACACTGAGCCCTGGAAACCAGGAGCTATGAGGGTACCCCTGCCAGAGCCAGGGCTCTGCACCCACTGGCCTGTGATTTCGTGAGTCGGAATGGGACTTTAGACTGGTATGGGACATATGAGCTAATAACGAACTTATGACTTTGAACTGAACTGGGTTGGGATGCTTTCTCAATGTTCCATTCCTCTTGTATATAAACCTCTCCCTTATATCCATATGCGTGTCTATGAATTTGTTTCTCTAGTCTACCCAGACTAACACATTTATGCATTTGTACATTCCATAACAATGGAGACAGTATTGTTCCTTTTAAGTATATAGCTCTAATCTTATGTTCATCTATGGGTGGAGAAGACTAAAAACTGTGTATTCCTTCCCAATGGACTATTGAGTCACATGTAGATTCTAAGGACATACTATATTTTGCTTGGGGAAAAATGTGCTTGTCTAGAAGATTCTTTATGGAAACAGAATTATCAAGGATAGTCTTCAACAATGCCTACTTTGGCATGTAGAAAAGTTTCTCAGACCCCAGAAAGCAATGAGCGCATTCATTCTTATCATTCATTCTTGCTACACCATCGGACAGGTAATTACACATACCAAGAGCAGCTGCAGCAACAGCACCAACAGAAGCAACACGTGTTGTTGGGTCTCTGGTTTCCAGGGGCTTGAGCCACGGCCTGGGTTTCTTCATTTTGTGTCTGCTGCCGCTTTCTCATTTCAGCTACTTCGGTGCCCGATCAGCTACAGAGAGAGAGAATGCAGGAAGAGTGGAAATTAGCATAAAGCTAAATCGTCGAGGCTGAATGAAACTCAGTCATTCACACTGCTGAGTGGATTCCTACTCAGAGCGATCACATGACAAATGAAGCCTTCTTCAATGACCAGAGCAGGATTGTTTTCTTAAAAGATTAAAAACAAGTAAAGTAAACTTCAGCAGTCAAGCTACAAAATTCTCGGCGGGGGTGGGGGGTGGTGGTGGTGGTGGGAGTGGAAGAACAGTTTTTAGAAGAACAGTCTAGAAATGCTGGGGACTCACTTATTTGACTGTGTGCCACCTGAAATTACAGAGCCGACATTGCCAAGGCATTATGATCAGCTGGTAAGGTGAATAAGGAAAGGTTTGAGGGTTTATTTTTGACTTTCTTCTTGGTTCAAGAATGATTTGATTGACTTCCCTACATGAAGTACCTTTCAATGTTTACTCATTTCTCCAGTGGTGCTTGCCATCCGGGTGATAGTGTTTTACAAGTCATTTTGCAAGGCTTTGAACAATATACCATTGTGAACGTGACTGTTGTTGTTTGAGTTTTTTTTTTTTTGTCTTTTCTGTGTTCTCACCTTTAAAAACACTCAATCTCCTTACTACACCCCCAACTCATCCATATAACCTATTCTTGACCATGTTACCAAAGAACCTCTCTCTCTCCTGGGTATCTTTGCTGCAAGGATAACTCTTCCTTGTCCATCCTTGAGACATTTCCAATGGAGAAGGACACTGGGAAAAGAGAAGATGCCCTCAAGTCAGTGCAATTGATGTATCATAGCAGAGAAGAGCAGTCCTGGGCTAAAGGAGGCTTCTTTTGCATCTTTACAAATCTTTACAAAGAAGTGGCCACCAATAGATGGGGAATATCTTGATTTTCAGTTTGAGGATAAAAATATAGTTTATTTTAGTTGAATGATAACTAATTTAGTGTGACAGCTTAGAAATAAGAATCCATGTGACATGTTGACATCTTTCAAAAAATATGCAACATGTGCAATGCACAGACATAATCTCGACCTACATACAGCAAGATAAAGACCGAACAATCTGCCCCCATAGAGACAACAGCCTGGTTTGGAAAACCCTGAGGGGCCAATCCCCTCAGTCACATGGGGTGTCACAAGGTGTTGAAGTTGACTTGATACCACCTACCAGCAGCAATGGTTAACCAGACACATAATCCACTTTTTTGTCTATACATTGAATCCATTTTTCAATCTGCATAAAAATTATAATATTTTTAATATCATAAACTGGAAACAGCCATCACTTTATTTGATATATATATGACACAGCAGATGGCAATGGAAAGGAATAGTTTCAGTCTCCATAAACCAAGTTGGGTGCATCACAAAACAATGTTGAAAGGAAAATATTGATGCAAATGATTGCATACAGAATTTTACTATTGGTGTAATTCTCGGAAATATGCAAAACAACATTGTATATTTTTTCTAGACAGTGGATGCAGCAGGTATAAAAGTATGACTTTGATCCATGACTAGAGAGATGGGATGAGAAAAGTGTTTTCATTTTACTTGTCTTTTTCTTAAGAAAGATCTCAAGCAAAAATAAAATATTAATACTGTGTACTTGAGAAACTCAGCATAGGAGTATTCTAGTATCTTTTGTACCAATCTGTATTTAATTTTTTTCTTTGGAATACACACACATACACAAATGCAATATACTGTACCAGACAGATCTTATCCATGTCCCAGAAATTACAGAAAGAACTACTAGCTGTCTTGAGAAATGAATATCTTAATTTTCCCAAGGTTAAATGTTCACTCTGAAAAATTCTGAGAGAAAAGCCATCTTGAATGGCCACAATATAAGCAATGTCTGGAGATGTTTCATTTGAAAATGTGGTAATTTCAAACAGTGTACCAGACACATAGTGTCTTTCCTTTCCTCTAAGTCTACAGTAAATGCTTTAGTGATTAGTAGCTTACACACTGTTAACCATAGGTTGGTGGTTCAAACCTAACAGTTGATCCACAGGAAACATGAGACTTACTGTTTCCTTAAACAGTTCCAACCTCACACCAACAATGGCAGGTCTAGTCTATCCTATGAGGTCACTAGGAGTTGGAAGTGATTTGATGAGAGTCAGCATGGTTTTTAGTTTTGCCATAAATTCAGTTTTGTTGACCGTGGTTCTATACAATCTTTCTAAGAGCAGATGGTGTCATCTTTCTCCCTCAGAGAAGCGAGTAGGTTTGAACCAACAATTTTGTGGTTGAAGATGGTGGGGGGTTGAATGGCTGACTTTGCACTTAGCAGCCCTCAACACTTAACCCACAGCAGCACCAGGGTCCCAACCACTGGTTGGGACTTCCAATTGATGCTTTGGGTAGACACAATCCAATCCATAACCATGACGCCAGTGCAAAGCTGCCAAGAGGACAGTGATTAAGGGCACAACTTTGGAGTTAGGCGGCACTTCAACCTTTTGCCATCAAATAGTTGACCTCTGGTAAATTACCTAACTTTTCTGTGCTTGTTTCAACTGTAGGTAATAACTGCTCATGATAGAACAGATCAGTACCACTGTAAGGATTGCATGAATTAAATGTGTAAGATTCTCGGAGAAACAATTTGTACATATAGTCAGGAAAGGATGACTCCACCAGCATACTCCTGAAGACTATTTTACTTCATGAGGTCCTCAATGCTGGAGAGCTACAAAGTCATCAGACTTCAGGTTCCGCTGCGTATCATTTTGCTGAGAGTTCACTTCACTTTCTGCATGGAGGGGAATGTTTTTGTATCCCTGAGTCAGACTCTTCTTATCTCAGGGCTCTATGGACACAAAGGCTTACTCAGTGGAGGGGGGCAAAAGATGAATGGCTTGACGTATTTTCTCACTAACACTGTTACTTTTAATCACATGCAAATGAACCCATTCATGGGTGACTCAGAGACCCACAATCATCTCCTTACTCAACAATCAGATTTTATTATAATTGAAGCCATATTGTTCTGTTTAGTGGCAGCCCACAGATTCCAGGTTTAAACCCCTCCCCTCCCAAAATATGTGGGAAATAAGCTAAATTTGTGAGGGATTCTTTAGTGCTGAGATGGACAAGAAGTCCATTGACATTGACAGATATTTATTCTTCCTTGTGATGTGCTTTCCTGTCAATTTAACATTTCTGATAACTCCCCTCCATAAGCCTCCATCTCTCAAAGCTGAAGAGCTGCACATCATATATGCACCAAATTGAGCTAGCTTTCAATGTCACTTCCTGTTTCATGATGGATTTATTTAAAAAGAACAGAGTTCAAACCAGTTCTTGCTTCTGTGGTATGGCTATGTGTTTTTAGTGTGCCTTTTAGAAATCTCTATTTCTATGATTACAGAGATTAAAATACAGAGAGTTTCAACAGAGAGGAGTGCTTTCAGAGAGAAGAGATAATTGGATAGTACCAGTGCCCACTTTGGTCAGAATCAAGTTCCATCAATGAATATGTCCATTCGTTTCATTTTCTGAATTGATGCACCAGGCTCACTAAAATGCCAGCAATTTCCCCCACGTTCATTGCATGTGGTGGAGCAATGGTACAGCACATGGCTGCTGACCAAAAGGGTGGCAATTTGAGCCCACTCAATGGTTCCACTGGCGAAAACACCTGGTACTCTGCTCCCATAGATGTGTTATTAGGGGTCCTGGAGTCGATTCTGACCCAGAGTGACCCCTGTTCAGTAGTACAGAAAGAGACACTGCCCATTCCTGAGCTATCCGCACAGTGTTCACAAAGTTTGAGTCAGTTGTGACAATGACTGCATCAATCCAATTCATTGAGTGTCCCGCCTTGTTTTTCGTTGAACCTCCACTTTACCAAGCATGATGTCCTTCTTCAGACATACATCCCTACTGATAACCTATCCCAAACAGGAGTGATGAATGATGTCTTGCCATCTTCCCTTTCATGGAGGAATCTAGCCAAGCTTCTTCCAAAGCAGAACTGTTCATTATTCTGACAGTCCCCGATATATAAAAAATATTAAAAAGTATTGACAAAGGAAATCATATGGGACAATTCCTCAGTGGACCCAATGATACTAAGAAACAACACTTTTACATGAAGGGGATTTAAAAATTTTACAGAATGATTTCATTCTCTTTTAATTCCCTTTTTCCACAAACGTTTGGAGCCCCTTCAGACGTGCTGTCTGGGTATGTGCAGACATGGTAAGTCTGCTGTGCTTACTTCAATCTTTCAAGTGAAGGCTTATTTAACAGGAGTCTACTTCCTTAGATGGCTCCTAGAGATTTAAAAGTACAAGCTAGTTAATAGCAGGATTTGGGGCAGTTCAATTGCGGGCTTTTATCCCCAGAAGATTCAGCCATTTCTCTTCCATAGAACTTCATCACAATTTCTACTCTAGCAATTGAAGAAGTCTCTTGATTTTGTATTTGCTTCTTTTGATTAGGCTCTTCATAGTAGAGCATAGGATACTATTGGAGCAAGAGAGACCTGGCCTTGAATCTCAAAGGCTTAAAATACTGGTTATGTGGGGAAGCAACTTATCCTCTGACTTTATTTTCAAAGTGCAGAAATAATATTTCCTTTGCTCGGTAGTTGGAATAGAATTAAATATAAACACTGCTATTATTACTAACCTTAGCACAATGCCAAGTGGAAAGCAATAATTTGTAATCACAATCAGTCTGTGTAATTACAGGCATAATGATTGCTCCTATTATTATGATCCTTAGTAGAATATTCTGTCTTTTTTAAAAACAAAAACCAAACTGATGACTTTCCCTCAAATTGCTAGATTTATTATCATAATGTAAAAAGAGCATTTATGAATAGTGATGCCTCTAAAGTGAACCAGAGACATATATAGATGGATTTTGAGTTCACATTTAATTGCAGCCCTAAGAACAATTTTTAAAAAAATAGCATGACCTTACTTGATACCTTCATGAAGAGATCACCGGAGATAAAAGTACTATTGCAAAATGTAGTAAAGAAGCAAGATGGTGCCCAATTATTAGAAAAAATAATTAGCATCTGGGTTCTTAAAGGCTTGTCCTTTTTGCTGTTGTTGATACAAAATCACGGAGGCCTTTATCTAACAAAAACATATCAAGCCCTTTCTTCTTCACCTATCCTGCACACCTCTGAAGGCAGTGTTTCTATCTCTCTGACCCTTTCCCAGGGAATTCTGCACTCTTTAAATCACAACATGGCTGGACAGTAGTCTTTGGATCCTGGTGGGTCCTTTAATTTGTCATTGCTTTTTCTAAGTTTTGAAAACACAAAGACCCCTAAATGGGGTAAGATCAGGGCTGTAAATTGGATGAGGTAAGGCTTCCCCCAAAATTTCAGCCCTTGCTACCCTTAAAGAATGAGCAGGCACGTTCAAAGGCTAGTCTTAAAACAAACAGCCACCTACATGAGGCATCAACCAAGTCCATGAGAAAGAAGTACACCAGCTTGTGTGATCCAAGGGTTGTAAATAATAAAATCGATATGGAGAGAAAAAAATGGAATTGATTTAAATTGGCAATACCTGGTTTACAGAAGGTTATGGGTGACAGTGGAAGTGCAAACTCTAGTTGTGAGTTCCCCAAAGGGATTAAGCCTCCAGTGAATCTCCTATGACCATAGTCCACGAAGGTGATTATTTTGCTATCAGAGAGTATTGCAAAGTCATGGTGAATTATGGTGAATATAGTTAGCTAAAATGTTAATATACCTTATCATTTTGATCCATTCTAAAATAGTTTTTAACATTTTCTTCATTTCAACTGAGTTTCTCTGGTTTTGTCCTTGTTGCTGCTTTATTTTTGTTGTTTCTTGTTTTTGTTCTGTATGATTTTGAATATTATTTGTATAATTTTGTTCTGTATGGATTCATGTATAAAATCAGGATAGACCAATTGATAGCAATAGTAAATTAATTAATAATTACCTCAGAGTATGGGGCGGGGGAAGTTGGCATGAAATAGGGAGCTAGCAACAACGAGGACAAGAAAGAAAAAAAATGTTCTGAAATTGATTGTGGTGATGATGGAACAACATTTTGAAATGTGACTGAACTATCAAATTGTATATGTGAATTAAATGTCAATGAAACTATTAAAAATAAAATAAATTAAAAATAAGATAACATCTATTGAGTTTTACATGGGGCACAGAAAAGACAACCACGAAGACATATCATCTGTAGGAGAGATTATTAGCAAGAGGTCATAATGATGTCCAAGGGTTTGCTGGGATACACAGCATTAAAAAATAACATTGGAAATCAACAACAGCTGTCACATAAAGATCATTAGTGGCAGATGAATATAACATGGTTACCACTGGGACTCCCACTGTGGGATCAGGGCCACAATTGGGACACACGCATTTTATGACAATATTCCTGCTGAGGCAGTCAGGCATGGTCCATATATATTTGATCCCTACTGTGGGGATGTCCATCAAGGACACAGATGTAAGCCCCCAAGGGAAATTTCCCCTCTCTGGGCTGGTCTGGGAGATGGAACAACTCCACTTTCCAGTGCATTCTTTCTGAAGACAAGACTACTTTCATCCTGAGTCAATGGTCCAAGGGAATTCAACAGAGGCTTAATCCACATTGTTGTTCTTAGGTGACATCGTCAGTTCCAACATATAGTGATGCTGTACACAAAAGAAGGAAACACTGCACGGTCCTTTGCCATCCTCATAACTGTTCCTATGCCTGAGCTGTGCATCAATTTTCCTCATTGAGGGCCTTGCTCGTTGTCTGCCACCCCTCTACTTTACCAAGCATGATGCCCTTCTTCAGGGACTAGACTCTCCTGACAATATGTCCAAAGCCTGTAATACAAAGTCTTGGATCCTTGTCTCTAAGGAGACTCTGACCTTTCTTCTTTGAATACAGATTGGTGTGTCCTTTTAGCAGCGCATGCTACTTTCTACATGCTTCTCCAGCACCACAATTCATGCATGCCTATTTTATAGCCTTTCTTCTTCACGTCCAACTTTCACATGCACATGATGCAAGAGAGAGGGCGTGGCTGTGTCAGGTGTACTTTAGTCCTCAAAGTAACATCCTTGCTCTTCAATGTCCTAAAGGGTCATGTGTAGCAGATTTACTTGATGCAGTACATTTTTTGATCTCTTGACTGCTGTTTCCCTGAGCACTGATTGTGGGTCCAAACAACAAATGCTTGAGAACTTTCACCTTTCTACATTTCCATGATGTTACCTATTGGTCCAGCTGTGTGTTGGGTCTTCTTACATTGAGTGAATCAAAGGCTACACTCCTTGATCTTCATCAGCAAGTGCTTCCATTCTTCTCACTTTCAGCAAGTGAGGTCCTGTTATCTGCATACCACAGGTGGTTAATAAGCTTTCCTCCAATGCTGATGCTGTGCTCTTCTTTGTGTGAGCTAGAGTCTCTGACCAGCGCTCAACATATACATTGAACAAGGATGCTGAGAGGAACAACTTCAATGCACATCTTTCTTGGATTGAAACCATTCGGTATTCCCTTGTTCTGTTCACACACTGCTTTTGGGCCCATGTAAATCCAAATGGGGACTTTGCTAATGGATTTGGGGCTTTCAGTATAATCCGAAGTCTTCTGCGAGCCAGATGCTCAGAATTTCAGAATTTGAGCTCTAATACAATTCTCTCCTCTGATTATAAATTTTATCAACAACACTTAGATTACACAGGCGTGCCCCTTCCATGCAGACTTAGCTGACAAATCCC
Organism: Nesogale talazaci; assembly: GCA_004026705.1. Classification (NCBI taxonomy): domain Eukaryota; kingdom Metazoa; phylum Chordata; class Mammalia; order Afrosoricida; family Tenrecidae; genus Nesogale; species Nesogale talazaci. The sequence goes on from PVJH01005559.1 coordinate 88,895, forward strand.
ATAGATAAATGCATGCTTTAAGACTAGCATTTATGTCCTTGGATGCTCTTCTTTATGATAGCTGGGCACCAGCAGCTTTCTTTACCACACTATGCTACAGCATCCATATCATCAGGAATGATATTATCACAATAAGTATAGTGCAGGGCTACATGCATGGCTTTTTAAATCTCATTCCAAGAAAGATAGAGGTATTGGGCAATTCCCAAGGCTCTCATATAAGGAATGAAAATGTAGGTCTTTGCTATTCAAATTGTGGTCCAGCCTCACCGCACATCTACTGCATACTCATGTGATTGCTACATGATTTGGAAGCCCACTATCCATGTCATGATAAGGGGAAAGGAGTCCAAACTCACCTCACAATGAGTTTGTGTGTCCCTTGTGTGTCTATTTTCTTCCCATTTGGCCAAGGAGAAAGCCTCCTGTCTGTGTGTACAGTATAGGGTGCACTGACCATATTCAATTCTCATTTGTGTACAATCTGCTTTCATGAGTGGACTTGGACTTATTTCACTTCTTTGAGGACATCTCAACAGACACTCCCAGCCACGGGAAAGTGTTCTACTGTTCCTGCTTTGGCCTGGAATTCTATAGGCCAACCTCAGTGATACTGCAAGCTCAGTTCCAAACCATCGCAATACAGGGAAAGCTACAGCAGAGTGGGTCAAGCGAATTTCTATTATTGTTGCTTCCCAGTGCAGGGACAAAGAATGGTTTAATGTGGCTCTTCTGGCCAAAGATTCTAATTCCCACCAATCGACCTTTCCCGAATGGGTCTGGTAAGAAGATGGGGGAAGATACTAATAGGATTCAACTGTGAGTAATCGTGAACAAAATTCCCTGGAGTGCCATCCTGCTGTTTACAAAAGGAGTCCTCTGAGAGGAAGCATCTCATTACAAGCCAGAGCTGGGAGTAGAATTTGTCCTCTAGACCCGACATCCCTGCACAGTGAACCTCTTGGATATCATCAGGGGAGCAGAAGTAGTGCCAGGAAGCACAGCTGAAATAGACTGATGGACTTCCCAACACTGAGAGCAAGTTAAAAGGAATGTTTTGGGGCAGGAGTGGAGTGACTTTGGGCAATTAATTGGGGAAGTTAACTTTCTGGCACGAGGAAGTGAAGTGGAAGTGTCTTTAGGTTGAGGTTTTACTGGAGCAGGGTGACCTTGGGCACATAAGTCAGGGAGGTGGGTTTGCTGACCTATGGAGCTTGAGTTGAATGTCTTAAGGCAAAAACTCACAATGGAGTGGTGTGCCCTTTGGGCATTTATTAGCAGATTTGACAGAACTTTGTAACAAGTCCTGATTAAGAATTCAACTGTAAACATTTCTTGATGGTATTATAACTTGCTGAGTTATTAAACTCTTTAATCATGAATTTTGTCTGATTTCTTTTTTTTTTCTTTTTTAATTTTTTTTGGGGGGCATCACTGCCCTCTGGTGGTCGTGGGAGCTAACCAGTGCTGCTCCTGAGAGCTGCTGCTGGATATGGACTGCCAAGTCTGCGGGCCGCAGTCCCGCACTCAACCACTTACGCCACCAGGGCTCAGCCAAATTTTGTCTGATTTCTATGTAGCCTTTGCAATGGTTATTAGAACCAAGAGCTAGAGACTATTAAGACATTAGGCCCAGTTCATATAAAAGTCCTGTTTATGCCAGCGCTCAATTAAAGGAAGGGGGCACTGTGGTTAGGGAAGGGAGTGCTAAGCACAAGGCTGGCTGTTGAATCATCATCCCCTGCTCTGTAAAGATCTAAAGTCTTAGAAACCCTTTCTCGGACTGGAATTGGCATCAACTCCAAAGCAGCGGGGTCAGTGTTGGAAGTATACTAAGTGTACAATAAACTCAAACCTCAGTGGTTCTGAGTCCATTCGGACTCATCACTACCCGCTAAGGCAGAGGAGAAACGCGCTTGTGAGTTTACAAGAAGGTAACTCTTTCCAAGAGTAGAGAACCACGTCTTTGTCCTACAGAGCAGCTGGTGCGTTTGAACTATGGACCTTGTAGTTAGCCTAACCACTATGCCACCAGAACTGCTTAATTGTGAAAACATCTGACATTTTATGAGAATGGCCACAATGGGACAGAGACCCTAAGAAAGAACCGGCTCTTAGGTAATTGACAGAGATAGACTTAATCAATGCAGGGTTGCCACAAACCTCCAATTTGTGAAATATGCCGTATTTGGGAAGTACAAAGTATACCTGGGCTGCTTCACAGCTTTTGCTGTTTGTCTTCATAGTCCACCATTCTGCTTCACCAGGCTGTAGCTATGAGTCTAGAGAGGGACTGACACACGAGCAATGGATGTATGCTTTGTCTCAAACCCCCAGGGGCAGTTCTAGCTGCCCCACAAGATCGCAATGAGTTGAAATGGACTGGATGTCAGTGAGTTTGGGGAGAAAAAAACAATGCAGATAATACTTTTAGATGTCTTAATGTTTCGGCTGACTTACTTAGGCTTTGCTTTCTTTGAGAGTGCTTGCTCCTGAGAGTGACCTTTCCCCCAAGCACTGCATGGCGACGAGGATCCTTACCAGGGTCCTGTAACTTTGTGCCACTTTGACAAAATCTGAGGACTGTGTGAGGTGCTAATATGGGGAAAGACAGACTGCATTTAGGAGATACATTCCTTTTGAGGTCCAATCATACTATTTTCAGAGGGTATGCATGCTCAATTTCAATCCACACCCAATAACCAAAACCAAACTCGCTGACATTCCAACACTCAGCGACTGTGTGGACAAATGAGAACTGCCTTGTGGATTTGAGGCTGTAAATCTTTACGGGAACAGAAATCCTCATCTTTCTTTGGCAGAGTAACTGATGGGTTCTAATTGCTGACCTTGCAGTTGGCAGTCCAATGCATACTTCATGACAGGAGATATAATCCAGGGCTATCAAGTCAATGCTCATTCATAGGAGTAACCCTACAGGACAAAGAACCCCCACCCAGTGGCTTTCAGGGCTTTCACAGGAGCAAAAAGCTTTACTTTTCACCCAAAGGGTGGCCAGTGGGTTTGAACTCCTGACTTTGTCAAGCCGCTCTCCAATGTGCAACCAGCACCAGCACCAGCACCAGGGCTGCTGAAGGGACGGGCAGCTTTAAAAGAAGAAAAGGAGCAGGGGTGGGAGAGGAGTGAAAGAAAAAAGGCGATCTTTCACTTCGAAGGTGTGAATACAAAAATAAAATTAAATAAATAGAGCAAAACCAGAATTTTGAAAGGGTGTAGGAAAGGCTGGGGTGCTTTTTTTTTTCTTAATAGAAATTATTCATAATTAAGTTTGTTACAAAATCAGGGATAATTGCTAAGGGAATCCAATACAGAATAATGTTTACACAAACATGTTGAATCAGAATAAAAAGATTAGTACTCTGTGGACGTATCCCCAGGAGTTGCTAAACACACAAACTAGATCTCATTTATTTTGGTGCCTAATGTAACATCCTTATGTGCTTTGCACTCTTGTTTCTACAACCAAGGCAAAGTAGGTTATGTGTGATTCTCTCATTTCATAATCCACTCAACACTGAAAAACAGCCGTACCATGCCCCCTCCTCAAACATAGTCGGGATATGAGGGAGCATAATTTCTATTCTTTCAAATACTGTATTGTATACATTTGCCTTTCATTGAGAACTCTCAAAGTCATTAGAGATATAATGAAGTGCAGGCACACCTTGTTTGATTGTGCTTTGCATATTTGTGTCTTGCAGATGTTAAAGTTTTTACAAATTGAGAGCTTGTGGCATCCTTTTGTCATATAAGGCTATTGGTGCAATTTTTTCCAGCACTAAGTGCTCATTTCCTGTCTTTTTTGTCACATTTTGGTATATTGTTACGTATTGTTGAGTCAGTTGCAACCCATAGTGACCTTATGCCCAACAGAACAAAACACTGCATGGTGCTGTACCAGCCTCACAATTGTTCCTATGCCTGAGTCCAATGAGCAGCCACTGTCAATCCATCTCCTTGCGGGCTTTCCTCTTTTTTTTTTTTTTTTTTTTTTTGCTGTCCTTTCCCTTTACCAATATGTGGCCCTTCTCCAGGGGGCTGGTCTCCTATCTTGACAGCATGTCCTAAGTATATAAGCAAAGTTCTCACTCTCCCTGCCTCTAAGGCACACTCTAGCCTTACTTTATCCAATACAGGCCTGTCTGCTGACCCTTATGAACACTTTGCAATCATTTCTGGTGAGGGACAAGCCCTGCCCACCAATTCCAAAGTCTGTTTTTGGGATTCCTCAGGGACTTAGTTGCTTTGCTCCCCTTGCTACTCTGTCACACTCCCTTCCTGTTTTGCCCAAGTGTATGGGGGATGAGTGCTGGTACAATCCCCCTCGCCCCGCACAGCGTCTCCAGTGCTATCCCCTGTAACATCATGGACACTGTGGGTGTCTTGAGGCGGGGCTGAGCCTACAGTGGTCCTCTCTGCATTGGCTGCTCTGAGCAGGAAAGGCATGCTACATGCACTGGGGAACCAATGCTCTTTGTGACTTGCAGTCAAGTTGGTTCTGATTCACAGAAACAAACACGTTTCAACAGAACGAAACACTGCCCAGTCCTGCACCGCCCTCAAGTTCAGTTGGTACAGCCCCCTACTTCTTGAGGGACAATGACCCGAGCACATTATCATGCCTGGATGAATCTAAATAACAACTATTACTTTGTTCTTAACAAAATGAGATTTTCAGGACGTGAGTCTCGCATATACAGTTCAACCCAGTTCAAGGTTTTTTGCTTTCTACTTTAAATGCACACACCAACTTCCAGGAAGCACACACTGATGGAACAAACTAAATCAGTACTCTTCATTCACAGGGCAGAAAACATTGCTTGTTCCAGGAAAGGTGGACAGTAGCTATTGGAAAGTCTACTTATGTTGATGAAGGAATAAACCTCCTCCTACCCATATGTCCTCTGAAATAGAGACAAGATGAGGACGGAAGTGATAGATTTTATTGGGGGTGGGGGGAGGTAAGGGAAGAGACGGATGATTATTCCACAATTTCACTTATCTCAACTATCTGTCTCTTCATCCAGTTCTCCCCACTCTTGTACAGAAGAAGAAAAGTGACTCATCTAATTGAGGATTTGGAAGAAAACAGCATCCATTGAGCCCACTTCAAAAGGCTCAATCAAGTCCACTGCCTTTCAAAAGGCAACCTACGCCAGTCTCTTGCTTTTCCTGCTCTCCTTCTTCAATGTTTGCGAGGCTTGCCACATCCTGCACCCGGAGGACTGGGAAGGGTACATGGATTCTACTTTGCAACCCAAGTCTTTCTCTTGGCAGCTTCCCAAGGCACAGATATGACTTCTGCATAGGTGCTAGCTCAAATCTGACATTACCAAGGACCCGGTCCTTTGAGCTTGTTCTTCCATTAATTCAGTGGCTATTTTGAGCCCTATTTGGCCACTTGAGAACTTTACCTGTAATTTAGATGATGAACTTCCCTAACCTTCATTGCGCTGGTAAATGACGGCAAGAATCGTATGAATGGAGACAACATCAGTAGACTTTCACTGAAATATGATCTGCTCTTATTCTGCTTCATGAATCCTCTGAAAAAGGGTAGAAAAGTAATTACTGGAATTGCTTATATGTCTTCTAATCTTAAAATTGAAGCCAGTCATCCTTTGGGTGCTCGGTCAGGAAACAAAGGCTTTGCAATGGCTCCTCATTTTAGGATGGAGGTTTGTAAACAACAATAAAAGGAAACTATGTTGGTCTTTCGGTGGTGGAAGCAGTTGTTAGAACCTGTCCAGAGAAACATGTCAGAAGACAAGCTTGGCAGTCTGCTTCCCTCAAATCACAGCCTTGGGGACACTATAGAGCAGTTTAATATGGCACAGATGGTGTCTCACTGAGGTGGAATCAACTCATTTGTAACCTACTGGTGTAAACAAACAAACAAACACACACACACAAACACCTCAGGATTCATCTTTCTGAGCTCTTCTCTCAATACTCAGGTACTCTTGTGGTTATTTTTGTTGCTCCAGAAATTTCTTCAGTCATGCTTCTGAATACTTATTCTTTTTAAAATATAACTTCAACTGAGAGACAAGTAAAGGTAACTATTATTCTATTAAAAAAGAAAAATCCAGAGTGAAAATAAATGACAAATGCTACTGAACTTCGGTATGAAGGAAACGGGAGCATGTTGGAAGAATGGCCAGCAAACTGGCAAGTCTGCAACCGTCCAAAAGAGGGGCACCGCTGCTGTCAATTTGGCCAGGGTAATTCAGACTCAGTGTGGCTAGACCTTTAGAGTTCTCAAACACTGGAAACACAGCTTTGGGAAATGCCGATTCTCTCCATTTTCTGATAGCTCCAACTTTTGAAGATATTGCAGGTCAAATAAAATATCATCAGTTTACAGAACCTTGTACCATCCATGTGCTTTTGAGGATTGGAAAGCAAAGATGTTACTTTGAAGGCGGAGATGCACCTGACCGAAGGCACAGTATCTTTAATTGTCTCATCTGCATGTGAGAACTGGCCACTGAATAAGGAAGAATGTTATCGCATCAATGCATTCAAACTGTGGTGCTGGAGAAGAATATTGAAAGTACCATGAACGGCTGAAAGGACAAACATCTGTTGGGGAAGGACACTCAGAGTGCTCCTTAGCGTCCAGGATGGCGAGACTCTATCGGACACATTTTGGGCATGTGGTCAGGAGAGAGCAGTCCCTGGAGGACACCAGGCTGGCTAACATGGAGGGGTGACATAAAAAGAGGAAGGCCTTCATGGGGATGTGTCTGCAGCAGCGTAGTCACAACTCTGAGGAAGATGCAGGTACCGTATAGACTCGAGTATAAGTCCACCTGAATATCAGCTGTGGCACCTAATTTTACCACGAAAACGGCATTAAAATGGGCCAGGAAAACGTGGCTTTTACATGAGTATATACGGTACTTGCTCTGTTGTGCATTGGATCTCTATGGGTTGGAACTGACTTGATGGCCCCTAACCAAACCACAGCACACAAGGGGCCTGGGGAGTGCAGAAGGGGGGAGGACTGCGCTGCTTACCCCAAAGCCCTGCAAACTCACTGCCACTGAGCCCAGGCTGATGCCTCGCAGGCCTCCGTGGGGTTCCCAGACTGCAGCTGTTGTCAGGAGTAGAAAGACCAGTCTTCATTCCGCAGCTGCCGCTGGTTTCAAACTGCCAACCATGCAGATCCCAGCTGACTGCGTAACCACTATGCCACCAGGAATCCTTAGGGGGACCACTTCCTGGGAGAAAGAGGAGGCTACTTGCTCCCATGAAGATCCCCAGCAAGCTAGAAAGGTCTGGATGGCAGGGATTTTTTTTTTGGGGGGGGGGCGGTATTGTGTGTAAAAGATCTCCTCCTCTACAGTGCTTAAAGTAATCAGACAGAGGTGGAACCCCCAGTAGTTCAGCAGGAGGAAGACTTGCCAGTTGGCTCCCATGAGGAGTCACCACCGCAAGGCAGCAGTTCTCTGTCCTGAGAGGGTCCCGGGGAGTTGGAGTACACGCAATGGCAGTAGGTTTGGGTTTGGAACTCCAGATAAGGATGCCTGCCACGTTTCTGTAGTGGCTGTGATGAGGTTAGGTAGGATGTTTTACCACGAATGTGATTTGATTTAAAAAAACAAACAAACCAAACTCTCTCATGCATAATTACTAGCCACCTAGCTAAATATTGAATATATCAATTATGAAATTGATATTTTACGCCATCATCTACTGGGTTGTATTTGTTACGGCTTCTGGGGTCAATTGGAAAGGAAAAGGCACAAGGTACTGTGCATGTACTAAAAACCTATAGAGAGCACAATCGTGATGACCATTTCCTGAATTTTTTACAATGATCTCCACCTGTGAGGCAATGGTGGCAAGCGTGACATATTTGATGAATGGTGTAGAGGCAGTGGATGATTTATGTGAAAGATACGCCGAACACTTTACAATTTAAAAACAAATTATTAGATCCCATGTGAAAAGCCACCCAGAATAGATGAATCAGTTATTGAAGCATTAGAAAAAAATGAGAATCTTAAAAATTATCTGAGGGGTAGAGATGATCTTCTGAGGTCAGACACAAAGCTCTCTCCACCCTCAAGATACTGCCAGCATGGGCAATACATCAACTCAAAACTCCCATCAAAATGACAGGCACCAAAGAGAAAGGCAGAAAGTTAAGCACGAGCAAGACTTTGGAGGAAAGAGTTTTTGACCAAACATCCATGGAGAGTTCCTACAGAGAAGAGCGATAAAGGGAATATAATAATATAGTTATTGGTGAATAAAAAATAATATAGTTATCTCGAAAAAGTGAGATTGGGAAATCCAGAGACTAAAAAGTATAACTATGCAATAAACTGCTTCAACGTTATAACCCTACCAATCCTCTCGGCCTTATCATCCTTAGAGAAATAAAATTGAAAAGAAAATGACATCTTGGTCTACCATGGCAGCAAGATAAGAAAACAACAATCTTACCACGTAGAGTTGATTCCAACTCAGTGTTGGCAAAGTCTGGGAAATGAGCTCTCTCCCACACTCTTGGCTAATATGTGAATTGGTAAAGAACCAAAATCTCTGTAAGAAGAACTTGGCAGCATCTAATAAACTCTTATGTGTCTTTTGCTGGGATGATTTTATTTCTAGTACTCTGCTTTCCAGAAATCCTCACATAGTTCCAAAGATGATCTTTGTAAAACCATTCAAAATAATAAAGTGTGAAAAATAAATACCAATATCAATGAAAAAAAAATCCATTGTGTGAAATATGTGAAGCTATGGTTTAGATCAATAGACTCAAACTGGGAATATCCTTCAACGTTGTATTAAGTTAAAAGGAAAAAAAAATTAAACATGCAATAGTTAATTAAAAGATTAAGGATGCATGCTTTAGAGCAAAGTGGCGTATTGAAATCTTGGATTTTCTAGTCTGGTTGTGTATTAGTCTTTCTCTGCTTATAGCAGCTCACTCATGAAAGATCATTTGTCAAACGTGGTCCTTGGAGTTCAATTTTGTGGAGTTGTTGAAACAATTTAATGTGTAACCCATTTAGAACAAGATCTAATATGCATTCCACAAATCTTGCCTATCAGCACTACCACCATCATCCTTACTGGTTTCTACTAAAATGATGCACTATTATGGGCATCTGGCTCTGTCCTCCAAGGCAAACTCCAGAAGGAGCTATGGAGGGAACACATTTAGAGTGAGAGAATATAGTGAGAAACCACTGGCGTCCATGCAGGAAGATGGGTGCTGGGCCCTGCAGCAGGAGGCTCTACATAGCTATGGGAGAATAACAGAAAAATCAAACACTATGACAACCCTCAAAGCTCCTCCTTGTTTTGCACAGTCACTGCCTGCTGGAGACTTTGACCCCTGGCACGGGCAAAATCAAAAGTAAAATCAGGAAGCAACAAGTCTTGTGCGAATAAAAGATGGAATGATAGATTCCTTTAAAAATCCTGGGTAATAGAAGAAATTCCAAATTAAATTTAAAAACCACTCATAGAAACAAATGAGAATGAAAACATGATATGCCAAACCCTCTGGAACACAGCTAAACCAGTGCTCAGAGAAATTATAGCCATAAATGCACATGTAAAAAAGATGACGAAGATGAAAGGACCAAAAGGAATAGCTTAACCCTATAATTCAAGCGAATAGAACAGGAGCAGCCAAGTTCACAGACTCTGCCCCCACCTCCAAGAAAAGAAAATATAGATCAGAGTACAATAAATGAAATACAAGGAAAACAACGGAAATAAAGAAGAAGAAAAACAATCATAGGATTCAGGGAGATTAAAAGTTGGTTCTTAGAAAAGGATCACTAAAATAGTCAGTGGCCAAATGGACAAAGGAAAACATGACAAGCTACAAATAGAATAAAAATGAGGTGGAGAACATTACAACAGAACCGATATTAACAGAACATGAACGGACTATTACTATTCCACCATTTCAGGAAGAAGCCTTATGAGCAAGGGCCAATGAACCTGAAGGGAGAAGTTCAAGCTGTGCTGAAAGTATTAGCCAAAAACAAGACTCCAGGAATTGATGGCACACCCATCGAAAGGTTTCACCAAGCTGATGAAGCACTGAAAGCACTTAGCTATGCCAGGAAATTTGGAACACAGCTACCCACTGACTGGAAGGGAGCATAATTGTATCCATTCCGAAGAAAGGTGACCCAACAGACCCTTCAAACTATAAAATGCTATCGTTGATATCACATGCAAATGAAATTTTGCTGCATATCATCCAACAATGATTGTAGCAGTTCGTTGACAGAAAGCTGCCATAGGTCAGGCTAGATTCAGAAAAGAATACAGAACAAGGGATATCACTGCTGCTGTCAGATGGAACTTGGCTGAAAGCAGACAACACCAGAAGACGTTTACTTATGCTTTATTGACTCCGCAAAGGCATTTGACTGTGTGGATAGCAGACTATGGATAACTGTGAGAAGAATGGGAATACGAGAACACTTCATTGTGCTCATGAGGAACTTCTATGGGGAACCAGAGGTGGCTGTGTGAACAGAACAAAGGAATACGTGCTCTAAAATAAGGTATGGTGTGGGACCTGGTTGTATCTTTTGCCCAAACTTACTCAATGTATCCCAAAACTAAACTTACTGCCATCAAATTAACATTGACTCATAGTGACCCCCTATGGTTTCTGGCAACTATAATTGTTTATGTGAATATCAAGTCCAGTCTTTCACCCATAGAGTTGTTGGTGGGTGTGAACTGCCAACCATGGGCTCACATCCCAATGTGTAACCTCTACATTATGCCAAGAAATCATCAGAGAAGAACATTTTCAGAGAAGAATATGGCACCAGTGTTATTAACAACCTAATATATGCAGAGGACCCAATCCTGCTTGCTTAAAATGAGGAGGACTTGAAGCACTTGTTAATGAAGACTGAGGACTGTGATTTCAGTATGGACTACAACTCAAGTAAAGAAGACCCAAATCCTCACACCTGGATCAATAGGTAATATCATGGTAAATGGAGAAAAGGTGGAAGTTGTCAAGGTTTTTTAATCTTACTTGGATCCATAATCAATGTTCATGAAAGCAGCAGTCAAGATTTCAAAAGATAATGGTACTAGGCAAGTCTGCACAAGACCTCTTCAGAGTATTTAAAAGCAAAGACGTTACTATGTGGACTAAGGTAGGCCTGACCAAAGCCATGGTATTTTCAACTGCCTCATATGCGTGTGAAAGTAAGACACTGAATAAGGGAGATGGAAGAATCATCAATGCATTTGAATTGTGCTGGAGAAAAATATTGAAGGTACATGCACTGCTAAAAGGAAAAACCGAACTGGCTTGAAAGTAATATGACCAGAACTCTTAGAGACGAGGAGAGACCAGTCCCTAGGAAAAGGATATCATGCTTGGTAAAATAGAGGTGCAGGATAGCCTGAATTGCTCTACAGAGGACTCAGTTTTCTGTGGTCCTCCTGACTTGAAGGAGCCAATGTATTAACTATCTCACAGAAGTGATTTTCCCTGACTCATTTGTACTGATCTCTAGCCCAATTAGCTGTTTATTTATTATGTCATATCTATCTATCTATCTATCTATCTATCTATCTATCTATCTATCTATCTAATCTACCTACCTACCATCTGTCAAATCATAAGTTTCCGGGTCATTTCTTTAGAGAACCTTCACACAAAAACTCCATGTTATTTTGTTCTTATATTGCAATGTGTTCAGCCTTTCTTTCATGTAGATCGCCCACTATGCCACAACATTGATCAAGTATGTCATCCTTTTACCATTTTCTCAAATACAGTGTCCTTAAAAATTGATGTGGATGTTCTCTTTATCTTCACCACTGTTTTGTTCTTTCTTCAAACAAGGTAACTGTTTGTAATTTGTAATTTCTTTGGAGCATTGCACATCCCACCGATGCCATAAGTGATTTCAATGTTCTGCTATTTAAGTTTTATCATAAACTTGAAGTTTTCTGTTGCATCGATTTAAGCAGAATTCATGTTACTCGGATAGGGACTCTTTTCAAACTGGTATCTTATCCTTCTTAGTCTTCAAAGTACTTCCTTTTCAGGCATGTTATAACAAGTTATAATACAAGAAACTGTCACTGAGTCAATGCTAACTCCTGCCAACATTCTAGGACTGGCTGGAACTGCCCCAGTGAGTTTTTGAGACTGTAACTCTAAACTATGGCAGTAGAATGCCCTGTTTTTATCCCTGTGGGTGGCTAGTGGTTTCAAACTTATGACCTTTCAGTTAGCAACTCAATGTATGACCACTATGCCAGTAGAGCCAGTACATCTTTATTTTGGTACCCCCCAACCAAAAAAAAAATCCATGGGTTTCCAGGAACATTTTGAACATGTGTTATATTTTAGGACTATTAAAATGTCTGCTTCGTGGAAGCAGGAATTCTATCAGCATTCGAAAATTCTCCAACAGAATATAAATCCCATTATCTCCAAGAAAAGAACTGTTTCTATTTGTGAGACCAACTTTCTTACTTTCTTCCATTTCCAAATCTTATAATATTATCCATGGCTTGTTACATCAGGCTTGATCTACTTCTGGCTGTTCATTAATAGAGGGTCAACACAGCCAAAAGCCAGCAATAGTCTGTTTAACAGGCAAGCAAAATCAAGTCAATACGCATAGTATTTCTGTAAATAATATATCCCCTTCTCTTTCTTTCTCTGGCCCTGTATTCCTTGCTTTTAACTAGTCATATAAAATGCTATTGAGGACACCAGACGTTTGCAACAGCTTCCTCCCTATGAAATCCTGTTAAGGTAAAATGGGTGTTGAAATAGTTGGAACTCTTAGTTACTATCTTGAAAAGACTGTGGAGCAGAACAGGGCAGGAAAGAGGTGCCCTTCATTCTGTAACTAGCAGGAAAGGGACATCCTTCTGTGTTGTTGGGTATATGGTGCTAGAAATTCCCTACTTAACTGCCATCAAATTAATTCCAATTCATGGCCACCCTATAGGACAGAGAAGACATGTCCTTGTGTGTTTCCAAGGCTGTCCATTTTTACAGGAGTGGAAAGCATCAACTTTATCCTGCTCAGTGTCCGGTGGGTTTGAACTGCTGACCCTGTGGTTAGCATTCCAACATGTCACCTACTATGTCATCAGCTTCTACTCAATCTCACTGAATTGATGTTGATGTTCAGTATCATCATTAATTGGGGTAATTGCAGTATTTTAAAAAGGATTGCTGGACTGAACCCCGGTGGTGTAGTGGCTGTGCACGGAACTGCAGCCCACGGGGTTGGAGGTTCAAATCCAGTGGCAAGGCTGAGCCTCCTACTCCCACCACCAGGGGGCAGTGACGCCCACAAAAAAAACACAAAAAGGATTTCTGCATACAAGTCCATGTCAATATTAAAAATAGATAATTATCCAGCCATAGTCATCCATCCACTGATCTACTTATCTATGAATCTAGGTGCCTTCCTACCTGTTGCACTGTTTGCTGCCCAAATAGAAACTCCAAATAGGAAAAAGAACTGAAAATCCACTTTTTGAATCAATCTACTGAAATATTCTATTAGGAGAAAGGAGAGTTGGTGAGGAGGAACCAACATGGAAAGAAGAGGCACCAAGTAGGTCCAAAACTCAGCATGACACCTTACATTAACTATCAAGAGTTGCAAATCTCCAAGATCCTCTGGCCAACAAGGTTGCATATCCAACAGTAAGCGTTGGGCATGCTCTCTGTATTCGAGGTAGAAACCCTTTAGTTTGGGGCTTCAGTTCCTCTCCAGGCTCCATGGGATGGCAAGTTGGCTCCCTCGCTCTGGGGTCAGTCATTCTCCTAGTCCATCTAGGTGGTGACACCACTCCTTGGCCATGGTAGCCTCACCCCTTCCTTCGCTGTGGGTACAGATTCCATCCCTGACAACAATTTACCAGCTGGTGCACACTCTAGGACAGTGGTTCTCAACATTCTTAATGCTGCAGCCATTTAATACAGTTCCTCATATTGTGGTGACCCCCAACCATAAAATTATTTTGGTTGCTACTTCATAACTACTTTCACAAATGTTATGAATTGGGCAACTTCTGTGAAAGGGTCATTCGACCTACAAAGGGGTCACGGCCCACCGGTTGAGAACTGCTGCCCTGGAACCAAGTGGGTGAAGATTTGGCTCTTAAACCTAGCAGGCCATGACTCCTTCCTTTGAAAGCAATGGATCTCTGCAATCTGCACTTCTTCTAACACTTCTGCTGATCGCCAGCTGCTCCAGGGACAGCCAGTTGCTATTCCTGGAGGACAACAGATGTAGCTGCTTTGGCCCGCTTCCTGGCGGTAGAAGTCCGAGAGGCAGCTAGGTTCTTCCTAGCAATTTTTTTTCTGTCCCCTTCAGTATATGTTGATGCATTTTTTGCTCTGCTAGTTAGTTAGATCCAACAGTCACAGGCTTAATCTCATAAACAAAAGATTGTCCTGCCAGATCCTTGGTGAAAATTCTAGGACACTAGTCCTCAGGTTGTACAAAGAAGTTTCAAAACCTTTAAGATCTGTTTTAATATTGCTGAGTTTATTTATACATCCGTCTCTTTCCATTCCCATTTTTTTTTATCAGCAAGGAGAAACCAGGCAGTTCCTTCAAGACCTTTCTTAGAAAGATCATCCAGATATTCAAGTACCAGTCCTGTTCTGACCAAATGCTATTAGATGCCATCAGGTTGGTTCTGACTCAGAACAAGAAATCATGTCTTATCCTCCTCACTTCCAAAGAGCAGTCTGGCTGTACTTCTTCCAAACATATCTGTTGGTTCTTCTTGGAGTCCACGGTGTACTCTGTAACATCCTAAATCAAATGTACCATTCTTTCTCCAGTCTCCCTGTTTATGGTTCTTGCCCCACTTTCAGACAATGACTAGAGGGCATACTCCTCCAATCGACGGAGGAGTTGGCAAAGGGTGGATAAACCCTTACTGGCAGTTGCTGGTGCATCCAGCCCACTCATGGTGACCCGATGTCCTGTCCTGTGTCAGACTGCTCCCTGGAAGTGAGCATGGCAAGACTTAATGTCTTGTACTTTGGACACATTAACAGGCCTGGCCAGTTCCTTGTGAAGGACACGAGTAATGCTTGGCCCTCAACAAGATGGACAACAATGGACTCAAATAGGGGGCATTGTGAGGCTGGCTGAAGACTGGCAGTCTGTCTTCTTCCTATTGACACGGGGTCACTGTGTGCTGGAACCACCTGGAGAGTGCCTCACAGCAACCACAGCCTGGGCTTCTCAAGATGTTTGGAAGCTTTTTCTTGAAGTGAGAAACTCCACAAAAATCCCTCTGTGGTTTCATTCTCAAACACAGAGGAGACACTCAGCGAAGAAAGAGTAAGTTGATGGTGGAATGATGTAGTAGAGAGAGAAGAGTGACACAGTGCAAAGAATGTAAACAACATAATGGAACATATACAGAATTTTCAAGGAGCATCTATTTTGTTACATAATTTGTACCAAAAGTAAAAACTAAATTTAGAATCCTTCTAAGACTGTTTTAGAGCTGTCTTGCAAAAATGATGCTGTGTTTTCCTTTCTATTTTTTCCACATTATTTCCTGATTTTTTTCTTTAAGCCATTGTTTTAGAATTGTTAAATTATTCAATACGTGTGTGTTTCAAAGATACCTTACTCGGGTTACTTTCTAATTTAATTTCATTGTGATCTGAGGCCATACAAAGGCCAGGCAAGAAGTACTGCTAGTAGAGGTCCAGCTCATCACTCCACACGAAGCATGTTTAAATGTGTCTCTGTGATCAGTGGATGGCTACAGACAAGTTCTCTTACTAATACACTTGTCTCAATCTCCTTAGAGTGCTGTCATACAAAAAGATCCAATCGAAACAGTGCCTTCCAAAGGGAGCCATACCAACTCTTTTGGGGAGTTCCAAGGGTAAAAAGTGCAGGTGGTGTATACATACTCTGTTGCTGTGATTGACTCTGAAATAAACTGCTAATCACAAGGTCCATGGTTTGAAATCCGCTCTTCTCCGCCCCCCCCTCCCCCCTCCTCAGTTGCTCTGAGGGAAAGAAATGAGATGGCCAACTCCAGTAAAAATCTATAGTCTTGGAAACACAATGGGCAATTTTATCTTGTCTTTTATAGGGTTATTAAGTATCAGAATTGAGGGGCTAAGCCCCGGTGGCGTAGTGGTTGTGCGCGGGACTGCGGCCCACTGGGTTGGAGGTTTAAATACAGCAGCAAGGCTGGGCCTCCTACTCCCACCACCCGAGGGCAGTGATGCCCCAAAACCAAAAAAAAAAAAAAAAGAATCAATTGATTTGAGAACAATGGGTTTGATGTTTAACTTTTACAGAGTAATCTTGATAAAGTTTTTCAGAGGATACAGGACAACCACAAATCTTATTATGAAGGAGTTGGTAGAAAAAGGCCAGGAAAATTGTGCCAAGGAATATTTTCCCATCATGACACACAAATCCCACTCATTCATCTTGAGTCACAGGGACTGGCCTATGAAAACTTCACTGGGAAGACTTACCACCCCTATCCAATAGCCCCCACCTTGGCCCTGCACACCTCTTTTTGCCTCCCAAATTCAGAGCACGAAAAAGTTACAAGATGTGAGTCCCTTGAAGATGCCACAGCTGCCGCTCTGATCTAGTGTGAATCAAAGGATGCAGAATTCTTCAGGGAACGGTTCTCAAAAACCAAAGTCGTGACCATCCAATTAATTCTGATTCACAGTAATCCTATTTCCCTGAGTCTAGCTACAGGTGTGGATTTCTGCAGCTGTACAATTTTACAGGATCAAGAAGTCTCATTTTTCCCCTGAGGAGCCAGTGTGGAATTTGATGTGCTGGACCTGAGGTTTAGCAGCCCAAAGCATAACCACTATGCCACCAGTACTCCCTAGGAAAGGGGCTGAAGAGATGGACATACCACCTTCAAAAGTACATAGGCTCAGATGAAGGATATTTTAAGGAATAGTAGCTTTATGCTTTGATAGTTTCGTTTAATAAAGGTTCCTATGAATTTGTGACAATACTTTTATATTGGGAGCTCTTAAAGATATTATAACAATCCATCATTGAATGAGATGCTTGCTTAATTATCCAATTGTTGCCACCATCTTTTCCAAAACATTTTCCTTCTTCTTGAACTCTTTGATATCATTTCCCCTTTACCCTCCCTCACCCCCAGGAACCTTATTATATATTAGTTCCATATCTTACACCATCCAATGTATCCGTTCATCTACACTTCTGTTACTTATTCCCCTCAAGTAGAGTCATACAGTCATCATTGCTATCTGCCCCACCCCCTTCCCGTACCCTCAGGGAATCGTTACTCCTCTTACTATTTCTGAAAGATTTGATCTATCTTGGATATCATGCATCAAATGATCTTACGTATAAGATACTCACTCATCAAATGAACAAACACAGGGGTGACAATCCTTTCCGATGTATACTCCCATATCAAAAGCCTTCAGAAATAAATGAGTAATTAAAGGACAGGAGAAATAGATTTGAAAAGTTTCTTCTTAACTACTAATAATGTAACTCAATATAGAAAGGTTTTAAAAAGCAATTTTGTTAGTATTTATATGATCTAGGAAATACCACATTGATTTATCACTCTATCACATATTGTTCCATTATTAACATGTATGATCAATATGGTGATATAAATGTAGGATAATACGTAAATAGGGACTCAACCTGTTTTGGTAAGAGAAGAGGTCCATAAGGGGGAGGGTGACGTCTAGTGCCATCAGTGAAGTCACCTCCTCCGTTCTAAACTGTCCCTTCTTAGCCTTAGTAAACTCTGGTCTCTTTATCACCTCCAAGATAAGATGGTAGATCTAACTAAATGTTTATTTGAATTTGGATGATGAGAAAATATTTGTCTTATTTACAAAGTATATTACATGAGTTACACTTTATAAAGTTAGGGGTTTTTTGGGTTTTTCAAAAGTAGACTAAATAGTTATAACCATCATCATGGATTTTTTTTTCAATGTCTCCTTTGGGATCTTTCAGCAAATGTTGAAACACACGAAAGATCTAGTCCATAGATCATGGATGACGGGAGATACCCATTTGCTAATTTCTTTTTAATTTTTAATGAACGCACCATCTCCTATAAGCAACCTTACCAAAGGAAAAAACTGGCAGAGCAGTGAGTCTATTTTTATAGAAATTAGGTCCTTAATCCTAATCTTTTATGGATAAGGTTCATTAAATTTTAGACAGTGTAGATGGAAGAAGTGAGGAGACCAAAATAAGAGACACGATCAGTAAATACCATTCTACAGCTTGGATCTTATGACCGAGATTTGTCAGATCATTGTGATACTGTAACCAGCTGGAAAGTGGGTGACTGACTGTCCACTTATTTAGAAGAGGGAGAAGAGGGCCACAATGCTGAAAATTAGTCCTTAGGATGCAGGCGGTGGAGGGGCTTGAACACTCAAATATTGGAATAGCGGAGCTTTTCACACAGCCAACTGGACTTCAACATGACAGTGGTATTTTTCCTCATGGTAGTCTCACTTGGCTCTTGCTTCAGGATGTTTGGCTATTGACTCTGACTTCCTGAACCTCTAGGAACCCACTAAGCCACCTCCAATGCTCTAACAGCTTTGCCTGTCTCATTCTCAAGTTCAAGTAAAAGGCACTGCCACAAGGTCATGTAAACCTTTATTACACAAAAGTTGTAAAGTGAAGCTATTGATATCTTGGTGTACTCTACACCTCAGTCTATATGCTTCCAAAGGCAGGATTTCCACCTCGATTCCTTCTGCAGAAAATTCTGCCTTCTTGAATGTACCATGTCAAAACATCAGTTTCAGCAACCTTGAAGGGCTCAAATCTAGTTCCTGTTTAATGCTGTTTGAGTTTGGAGAAGAAACAGAAGTCTGAAGGGGCAAGATGGGGGCTGCCGGGTGGGTTGGGTCAAATTTCCCAATGAGCTTCTTTTAGGACAGCCCTAGCTACCCTTGAAGGATGAGTTGGTGCACAGTCATAGAAAACACCTTTCCTTGTCTTTTGCTCACCAATACAATTTGAATTTTCTGAAAAGTTTATTAGCCCTGATGATTGCCCTGTGTCCTTTGAGGAATTCTATCAAGAGGACTCCTTGGATGACTCCCCCCAAAATTGCCATACCCTTCCAAGCTCACTTCTCGACCTTGAATTGAACTGGCCCAGCAGACCATCCCCCACCCCCCCAACCCAGGAGCCACTATGTCAGACCATTCTTTGGTGAGGACACGCTAACAAATCTCAGCCAAATGTTTTACTAAGAGAACTTGTCTGCTGCCATCCACTGACCCCAGAGAGCCCAAATAAACATATTTGATGGGGAATTAACCCACGTGTGGATGAACTGGAACCCTCTTAGCATTATGGTTTGAGTCATCCTCATAGATCAAATGATTTATTGAGTTTACCTAGACAGACCTGAGTGAAGTCAGCCGGACTGTGTTATAGTCACAGGCTGACGGGAGGGGTTAAGGCACCAAAGAGAGGTGAGGAAAGGCCATCAGGGAGCTTCGACAACTTGAAAGCCCGGCTGTGAAAGGTTAGAGAAGATAGAGAACAGCTGGGAAAGGCGAGGGGGTCAAAGGACGGAATTTTTATTTTTAAAAACATAAGTGATTTAAGCCAAGGTTCGTGGGTCGGGATCCAGTGGTGTGGGAGAGAACTTAATGTTCAGCGGAGAGGGGGATGATTTATAGTTTGAGATTTCTGAGATGATGGAAAATTGATGCAAGGACACACCCAGAGACTACGATGGTGAGGGCTCCTCTCACATACGGCAAAGTCCTGGCGGCCCTGCATGACGGCTGGCGTCTTTGACTTCAGAATGGCTGGGATGTGTGCAAACATCCACCCACTAAAGTATTTATCTGCAGCAGGCACAGGGTATTGATTTGAGTCCATAGAAAATTCCCAATGGTGAAAGAAGAGTGTCCCCTCCGTTGATGTAGAGCGCAAAATTGTCGGGGTCACGTACAGGAGACGTGGTGGCACAGTGGTTACAGGTGGGCTGCTAACCTGAGGGGTAGCAGTCCACACCACCAGTCACTCTTCAGGGGAAAGATGAAGCTTTTTAGTACTGCAAAGAGTTGCAGTCTCAAAAACTCCCAGGCACAGTGCTCCCCGGTGCCTTTCGCTTACCATGAGTCAGAAATGACTTCACACCCATGAGTTCATTTATGATTTCTGTGATGTACTGTCGGCAAGACATCGCGGTGACACAATGCTTTTAAGTGCTCTCCTGCTAGCCTAAAGGTCTGCAATATTAACCCACCAGGCACCCCACGGGAGAAGTCGTAGCAGTTAGCTAAAGATCACCGGCTTACAAAGCCTGTAAGGTATTTCCACTCTCTTCGGTAGGTTTATGGTGAGGCCAAATGGAGTACACAATACCGGGTTTAAGGAATTTTTTTTTCTGGTATGTTATATCTGGTATGTCAATTTATGTCTGCAAACAATATCATGGTACAAAAATCTAAGTAGTGAAAGGAAAAGAATAAGGTATAGACATCAAACATATAACACAAAGAAATGCTTTTTTAAAATCATGTCTTAATATTTTTGTCATCTTTTATATAGTTGTTCACATAGTTATAATAAGGTTGTAACTAATTACATAAGAAGTTATAACAAAAATTCTTCAAAAAAATTCTCATGGAAGGATGGCGTGAAATGATCCTGAGATCTCCCCCATGAACTCTTTGAAGCCCACATGTATGTAAGATGGCTATACTCCCTTTCATGTCTCATAACCATGTTATATGTAAGCATAACCATCATTTTAATAGAGCAGTATTTAGTTGCGGCAATTTAGTCTTCCTTCTATGGCTAGCCTTGGCTCCACCTAAATGTCATCAGAGTATACAGCTGAATCATAAAGCAGGTGCCCCGTCTTTGTCCAGATATGAAACAGTAAGGATAATCACTTCATGAGGTTAATAGCCAATGGGTGGCCAAGTCTAGGTCAGACACCCCTCCCATAGAGAGGGCAGGTTACAAGATCGTTCTTCATTGCTTTGCAGGGCCCTGTCTACCCAAGGGTTCGTACCAGTCCACAGAGAGTAGTGGTTTGCAATGGAGATCGGAAGCCGTGCACAGACTTAGTCTATTTTAGAGCACAGAGGACACACAAGCATCAGCAGGCAACCCAACCTTGAGTCACAGAGATGCAAGTGAAGAAGAAAACTCACTCCAAAGGTCTGGTTCTCTCTGTACCTAGGAGTGGCATTCTTTAACATTATTTGGAAGGTTCAAAGTCACACGTACTCCACTACTCTTGGATAGTTTTTTCCCTTGACGATATCAACTCCCAAGTCCATGAGACGGACCTTTTTTGGCGGATGAAGTCTCCATGCCTGGCCTGTAAGTAAAGGTTTTTACTGGGCAGGCACAGGTGACTTAATTGACAGGGATTCACAATGTCATACAGTGTGGGAGGGGACCGGCCTTTTCACCTGGTCACTTTGTGATTGCATTGGCGCCTGACAATGCATCTGAGTTCTTGGGAGCCATTGTCCTCTGAGGCTGCCTGAGAAAAACAGACTCTTGATGGATAATGACCATCCTAC
This sequence comes from Nesogale talazaci, assembly GCA_004026705.1. Classification (NCBI taxonomy): domain Eukaryota; kingdom Metazoa; phylum Chordata; class Mammalia; order Afrosoricida; family Tenrecidae; genus Nesogale; species Nesogale talazaci. The sequence continues at coordinate 110,505 of PVJH01005559.1, forward strand.
GCCATCCCCGGCTTCCGTTGTTCCTCGGACAACTGTGACAATAATGGTTTCTAGAATTCTTGTATAGACTGAATAACAAAATGAACCTTGATAATCCTATTCAGTTTTTCTTTTTTTTTTTCTTTCTCCCCCAAACAGGAGAAAAGGAAAATACTAAAAATAATCCAGGAAGGCAGGATGTTGTGATTCATCATATTCAATGTGAATTGATTTTCAGAACTAATGACAAATTTGGGTATCAAGCTTTAAAAACATTCTATAATTCACATTCCATCCGAAAGTTAATTCCAAACATTAAAAAAAGGACTACTGAGTCACCGGTGGCCACTGATTGGATTTCTCACTGATAAAACAGGTTGCACACAGCCTGTTGTGATGATGTTGGAGTTAATGATCTCTGGGAGCAAGGGGGGGGGAGGGAGTTGGAGAAAAACAAGGTTTTCTACCCCCATAAAGAGTTACGGTTTCAGAAACCCACAGGGGGCAGTTCTACCCTGCCCTATAGTGTTGCTATGAAGTTAGAATTGACTCAGTGGCAGTACGCATGTTTTTTTAGA
>PVJH01005560.1:0-110918 GCA_004026705.1 Nesogale talazaci
ACATGTTTCGTGAGCCTGAAGAAGACTTTACAGTGTGGTGTCAGACATATGGGCTAATATTGGACTTATGACCTGTAGGAGCCAGAGGAGAAGATACACAGACTTACCCTGATGGAAACAGACCTCTGAAGCTGGAGAAACCATGTAGAGACCCCTGTCAGCACTGAGTTGGTTCTGTCACTCATTGGATGCTATTGGATGCTATTGGATGCTTTCCTACACAGAGACTTGTTTGGCTAGGCTCCACACCTTCACTCTTAATCCTCTCAAGTTCCAAATTGACATCAGGTTATGTAACTATCACACCAGGGAAACTCATAAGGGTATAGAAAATCTGTATATATAAGAGCAATTGAATATTGAGAAAACATCCCAGCTTAGTCCAGATCAAGTCTTTAAGTCCATTATTGGCCCATATATCTGATACCAATCTATAAAGTCCTCTTCAGACTCATGAAATACATGCAATGATGCTGAATGCAGGAAGATAACAGGCAAGTGGGTGCAAAATCTCATGGATACAGTGGTGGTAGGAGCTTCTCAGTGCTGGCAAAGGTCTCCATGTGGCTCCTTCAGCTCCCAGAGCATGAGCTAGATCAGTGTAGCACCATGTGTCTTATCAGTAGAGCGACTCTTAGGGAGTAAGTCTGTGTCCTGCCTCCAGAGAGCTATCTGTCTCTTTTGCACCTCTAAATGAGGTCCTCAACCTATAACCTGATTAACAGATGAGACTCCACCCCTTCACTCTGAGTCCTCAAATTGACAACAGATTATGGATCTACCACGAGTGTGAATTTAGTTAATACCTCACTTACCTGACTTCCTGTTTGGAGTTAAGCCTTCAAGATAGGTGGACACCACCTAAATTCTTCACCACATTTGGCTATAGCACCTATGTCTTCTGTGTTCCCTTCCTGAGGGTGTGTATGGAACAGGACCATGATGTAAGAACTAATTGGTCTTAAATTGAAGCTAGGATTCAGTACAAACCCCAAACCCATTTCTGTATCTGTTTTTTTTTTCTGTTTGATTTTTTTCTTTTAATTTGTTATTACTTGGGAGTATATACATATGTCATATCATTCTATAGTTCAATTACTTCAAGAAGAATTGTACTATTATTTCCATAATCAGTTTTCAAGCATACTTTTCTTTCCTGAACCCTTGACATCTTCTTCATTTTATCTCCCCATCCTTATAATGCCAAAACCCCTCCCCTACTCCCCAAAACACTTGTTCTATTTGTTTTCCCTATAGGCTTGTCAATCCTGGGTTTCATTTATCAAAACCCAGAAAAACAAATAACACAACTCCAAGAGGTTGGCATAGCAATGGCATAACACCTCTGACATATGCCTTAATATTAACTAGCAGAAACAACAACCCCGCCCCCCACCGAATGTCTGGAATAGGCTTTCAGGAATAATACAAATCTTAATACAGTATAAGGAATACGATAATTTATAAATTATCAAGGGTTCATGGGGTGGGTGGTGGGGATGGAGGAGGAAAAATGAGAAGCTGATGCCAAGGGCTCAAGTAGAAAGAAAATGTTTTCAGAATGATGATGGCAACAAATATACAAATGTGCTTGACACAATGGATGGATGGATGGGAGTTGTATGAACCTCCAAGAAAATAATTTAAATGTATATATACTTATGTGTCAATCATGATATATGTATATAGATCAGCAATTGAAAAAACCCCTGTGGCACAGTTCTAGTCTGACACATAAGTGAAGGTAGACGTTGAGGACAACTGGTTTTTAAGAAACTGAATTTGGATAGGACTGAGTTTTAAATTTCATTTAATTTACTTTAAATAGTATGGAGTTAGTTGTTATAGGACAGTGTTATGTCCTATAGGACTTATAGGACAGTGTAGTTTCTGAGAGCTAATCTAGACATATTCTATTAATTGGGTTTGCAGTACCCACCCTCTCTGAGAAATAGTCGTGCTGAAACTGCCAAAGCATTCTACTTGTTACAACATTACATTTGGTATGTTTTATAAATAGACTGAAGTTAAAAAATAAGGAAAAACTTCTATGACTATACAAAATTATTAAAATCTAATGGAATAATCATCACAGACAGTCATTTTTTCCCAAAGAGATCTATGATTTCTCTACTCTCTATAAGGATGTAAAAGCATAAGGAAATGTGAAAGGACTTCAAAAGTTCATGGGTGAAAATCCATTATCTTTTAATATAATTTTTAAGGGAAAAGTTTGAAATCTTCTTGTATAGTAATGTTGTGGCTATGTATAGCTCTCCCCATAAAGGATAAATCTTTGTTTAGGTAGCACTGAGTTTTGTTTTATGGTGATAGAATATGTGGCAAATAAAATTGTGATGGTTGCCCAGTCTGAGTAACATAATTAGTCAAATTGTATGTTGAATTGATAAATACCATGTTCTCTTTATTTTTATAACAAAATGATTTTTAAAAGGTTATAGTCACAATAAATAAAAGGCAGAAACAGCCTAAATATCCATCCAAATATCCAACAGATGGAAGACAAACAAAATGGAACATTCATACAATGGAGTATTATTAAGCTGTAAAAAGAAATGGAACTCTGATACATGATACATGGATGAACACATTGCATGACAGAAGCCAGACCCAAAATTATTGTGAGGGTAGACAATTATTGTGATATTTCACTTATTTGAAATAGGGACATATAGAGAGACCAAAGTTTATTGGTGCTTAGCAGGAGGAGGAGGGGGGAAAGGCAAGTATTTGCTTAGGGGACACTGTATTTCTCTGAATAACCAAGAGCAATGCTACCCCATGACCACTAGAATTGAGTCTATCTTATAGTGACCAGATAGGTCAGAGAATGGCTATTCTTCTGGGTTTCCAAGACTGTACATTTTTATGGGGTCAGACACTTTATCTTTCTCTCTTAGAGTAGCTGGCATTTTAAAGTTAGCCATCCAAATGCTTGATCCAGTACACCACAGTATTCCTTCATTTAGTTTAATAACTGTGAAATAATTTTGAAACAGCTAGTAGTGATGGTTGTACAATACGATCAACAAGGTAAATGTCACTGAGTTGTACAAAGTAGATGAAAGGACTGTTGAATTGGCATATGTCTTGTTGCATAAGTGCATCATCTTTTAATTCCATTTCCCCACAAACTTTTAAAAGATCCCTCATATATTTCCCTACAAAAACTAAATAAAATAATAAAATATTTATCATGTAAAAAAAAGAGGATGAAATAAAAGGCAGGGAGTTTTCCTTTCTTTACCTATGTCTAGCCTCAGATGCTAACTAGAACATTTCAGCTAGCCCATCAACTAGCTTTGTCCTGTATCCAATTAGTTCCAGCAAATTATTATTAGAAAAAGAGGAACATTGTTGCATTGGGAGCTGCATGGAATATTTATTATACAAGCTAATAGCGTATAAAGGCTTCCTAAGAAGCTCACAAGCTTCTGCCAGAAAGACAGGCTTCTTAAATGGTACCATTGATTCACGGCATCAGGCAGTGAGTACCCCAGAGCCAGTTGAAAGGAGATATCCAATCCATGGCGCACAGCTATTTCATAGGCTCAAAGGGCCATCTTTTTGCATTTTCATGTTTGTCAGACAATTAGGCTTTCTTCCCCTGAGAAAGACTTTGAAGACTTGCTTTTTGGGGACTGTACTAATGAGGGTTTGTGGTAAGGAGACACTCTTGGGCTCTAGGGGCAGAACTTGACGGTCTGGGCTTTTGTCTGCGCAAGAGAATGAGTAGAGCCAAATCCACTTGGCCCTTTACATTCTGCTGAAGCTGGGTCTGGCATCTGGTCCTTTGTTCTCCTGTTGCGTGGCCTGTGAATCTCAGGAGCATCACCTGCCAGTGATGGATTTATTCTGAAGACCTTGGATTTATAATATCTTTGCATTCATCAATATGCAACCCCTATTGTCTTTACTTTCTAGAACCAGGAATCATTTCAGAGAAACAAAATTGTAAAGACCAGTTTTCTAAATTGGTTTCCAGGTCTAATTAGGGTTAATAGCACCAAGAATGCAGTTTCTGTTAGCACAGCAAAGTCTGTCACTACTAGTAAAGGGGGTGTTCTTAATCCATGATACTAGCAAAGCTACTATCCCAAATAGCATTACCAAAAGGAGAAATGGGGGTGAGAAATGAGGCTCTGGGTGATTGGGTGTTCAATATCTTTTTAATATTTTGTCAGGATGAGAAGTATGGGGAAACTGGTTGATGGGCATTTCTTGCAATATTTGTTAGGTACCATGGAGGTACTCTTGATAGCAATCCTATGGTCAGTGGAAGAAAACTCTGCGAGTCCTGTGCCATCTTCACAAGTGCTCCTACGCTTCAGCCCATTGTGGCAGTCACTGTGTCAGTCCATTTCCTAGAGGTCCTTCCTCTCCTTGTCCCTTTAGCCTACCAAGCAGGATGTCCTTCCCTAGGCACTGGTTTCCCTGACCATATGTCCAAAATATGTGAAACAAAGTCTTACTACCCATGCCTCTAGACCTAATTCTTCCCAGACAGGTTTCTTTGTCCTTTTAGCAATCCACAATACTTTCAGTATTGTTCACAAGCACAACAATTCAAAGACATCGATTGTGGTTTTTCCTTATTCACTGCCCAAATTTCACAAACAATTGCAAACGTCATGGCTTGGGTCAGACACACCTACGTCCTCAGAGTACCATCCTTTCTTCTCAATATTCTAAAGATATCTTGGGCAGCAGGGTTCTCTAATGCACTACTTATTTTTAAATTCAGTTTTATTTCTGTAAGTAATGTCCACAGTGCTAAAATACAGAAAGCACAAAGTAAATGGTCTCTTAATAAGACAGGAGCAAAATCTTCTAACCAACTTGACAAACGTTATTTTTTTCAATGTTCCCTGGGCTGCTGTAACAAGAGATACCCCAAGTGCACAGTTTTAACAAGCAAAATGTATTCTCCACAGTTCAGGAAGTGAAAAATCCAAATCCAGAGAACCAGCTGTAGGAGAACGTTTTCTCTGCATCCTCTGAGAAAGTTCCTTGTCTTCTTTCAGAATCTGTAGGCCCCGCCCTTTTTCGCGATCTCTACATGTCTGGGCACCAATCTTCCCCTGCACCCAGGAGCCTCAGAGTGCAGGGAGCTCAGATCCCAAACAAGTCCTCTATGCCTGGACCTCCTTTCTTGGTGGTGCATCCCACCCTTAGTGACCTTGTTGGTTTATTACATTAGATCTTATCACAGGAGTCTTCCCATAACTGTCACACGCTGTCATCACCTAAATGCCAAACCATGGAGAACCATGGCCCAGGTAAGTTGACACCTACTTTTTGGACACACAATGGAACCCATTCTTTGTACAATTGACTTCTTTGTACATAAACTAATAACTACAAATGGTTTTGCTTTATCTATTATTATAAAAATAGTACACATTATTTTGTAGAGTGAATATAATTACCAAAGAATTTTTCATCAGTACATAAACAAGTTCTTCCTGCTTTTTAAAAAACTGTACTCTTTTGAGAGGTTATGCTATTTCTTTTTTTTCTTAAATAAGGATATACCATATTGCTCATGTATAAGCTGAATTTTTCAGCACATTTTTAATGCAGTTTTTGGGGTAAAATTTGGTGCCTTGGCTGATATTTGGGTTGGCTTACACTGGAGTATATGCGGTACTTCAAGTATCATGTAATTCAATCATTGCCATTTCTTTTATAAACCTTATAGTGGTGATTATGGTTTTCATGCCATGCAATGCAGTCCATCTTTAGATCTCTTGATTACCACCTTCATGAGCATTGATTGTGGATCTAAGCAAGACAAAAGTCTTTGAGAACAATCTTCTCCCCATTTATCATAATGAGGCCTATTGGTCCAGTTGTCGGCATTTTGGTCTTTTTTTGTTTTGTTTTGTTTTGGCTTTTTGGGCATCACTGCTCTCTGGTGGTGGGAGTAGAAGGCCCAGCCTTTGCTCCTGTGGAGCCGCTGCTGGAATTGAACTACTATTCCAGTGGGCTGCAGTCCCGTGTACAACCACTATGCCACCTGGACTCAACCCCATTTTGGTCTTTTTATAGTGAGTTATAATCTATATTGCAATGCTTGATCTTTATCGGTAATTTCTTCAAGTCTTCCTCCCTTTCAGCAAGCAAGGTGTAATTTGCCTATCACAGGCTGCTAATAATCTTCTGATCCTGATAGCACATTCTTTTTCATATAATCCAGTTTATCAGCATATAGATTGGATACGTATGGTGAGAGTACACAAGCCTGATGCACACCTTCTCTGATTTTGAACCATACAGTATTTCCTTGCTCTGTTCACATAGCTGCCTCTTGACCCATGTACAAGTTCTGTCTGGAAACAATGTAGTGTTCCAGAATTCCCATTCTTCTCAAGGCTATCAATAGTGTGTTGTGATAGGTAAGCTTATGGTGTCAACATGGCCAAAGACAATAGGTAGGTCTGTTGTGACCACATGGCCAATGAACACACGCGATCAATTGAAGGGTGGAGATAGAAAAGGCTTGACAAGCTCCGCCCTTGCTCTCTTGTTTTTGGATCTTCGGACCAGACAGTTGCCTCATTCGTCCTGTGCCTTGATCTCCAAGCAACACTACCCGTGGGACACCTAATCATGGACTGTGGAGCTGTGAGTTGAGGTTCCTTCAAGCCCTGCTTTGCCACGCTCCTGAAATATATGTTTCTTGAGCTGGGACTGTTGGACTCTGTCATCTGACTGTTGGTGACCTGCTTTGCTGTTTGCTGCCTGTGCCTGGACAGCCTGAATTGCTCTACACAGGACTACTCAGTGGCCCTCAAGACTCCAAGGACTACCAATCTACTAGCTGTCTCACCCAAGTGAGTTGCACCAAGCCATTTGTACTGCTTTATAGGGTAGTTAACTGTTTGTTTCTTATCTTATATATTCTTTTATCTATATAAATATATAAAGAGAATTACTAATATTCTGGTTTTGTTTCTCTAGAAAACCCTGTCTGACACAGGATTCATGTAGTCAAATAGCTTAGTACCGTCAATGAAACACAAGTCAAAATCTTTCTGATATTCTCTGCTTTCAATCAGGATGGATCTGAAACCAACACTGTTTCATGTCTTCTTCCGAATTTGGTCTTAACTCCGGCAGCTCCTTGTCAATGTATTGCTGCAATCTTTGTTGGGTGATCTTCATCTAACTTTTACTTGCATGTGACATCAATGATAACGTTCTGTAATTTGAGCATTCAGTCAGGGCACATCTCTTCCAGTCAATTGGCCAGGTCTTTCAAATTTCCTACCACAGATAAAGTGAGTGTTTCCAGTTTTCATCAGCTTGTTGAAATACTTGAGTTGGGACTCCAGACATCTCTAGAGTCTTCTTTTTGGCTTATGCATTCAGTGTAGCTAGGGCTTCTCCCAGCAGCACCATTGGTTCTTGTTTGAATGCTAGAATGTCTATTAGTTTGTGTGTGTATGTATGTGTGTATTGACTGTACATTCTTGCCATATCCTCTAGATGTTTCCTGCATCATTCAATATTTTACCCAAAGAATCTTTCAATATTGCAACTCTAGGGTTGAATCTTTTAAATTCTTCCACTTTAAATATGCTGATTGTTATTCATGCTTGTTTTTATAACTCTAGGGCTTTTCACAGTTTATTATAATATTTGACTTTGCCTTTTCACTATGCCCTTTGAAATGTTCTTTTTATTGCTTTGATTTCTTCCATTTGCTTTAACTAACTCTCAAGTTTCAGGATCTCTTCTGACAACCACTTTGGTAATTTCTTTTTTCCTGCATTTTAAATGTCCTTCCTTCTTCATTATTAATGTTCTTACTGTCAACCCACAGATCATTAAGCCTCTGTCATTAGTGTTCAGTGCTTCAAATTTGAGTCTTGAGATGTTCTCCAACTTCAAATAGAATAGATTCAAGGTCCTATTTTGATCCTTATGGAATTGTTCTAATTTTCTTCAGCTTCAACCAGAACTCACATATGAACAATTGATGGTCTGTTTCACAGTCAGACTCTCGCCTGCTTTTAGCAGCTAATTTGAGCTTCTCCATTGTTTCTTTCCTCAGATGGAGTTAGTTTGATTTCTGTGTGGTCCAATTGGAGAAATTCTTGTTTTGAAAAGGTATTGCAGGGAAGAAGTTGTTAATCTTGCAAAATTCTATCATGTGATTTCCAACTTCATTTCTATCACTAAGACCATATTTTTCATATGTTCCTTCCTCTTTGTTCCTAACTCTTTCATTCCAATTGCCATCTTGATTGCATACTTGATCATTTCAGAATAAAGTCTTGATAGAATTAATCAATTTCTTCACTAGTAACTTTTGTGGTTGGTGTATGACTTTAAACAACAGCTGTATTGTTTGAATTTCCCCGAAGGCAGATAAATATATTCCTATCACAGACAGCATTATATTTCTAGATTGGTTTTGCCATGTCCTTTTTGAAAACGACACCCATTCCTCTTGATTGTTTTATTCCAAGAATAGTAAATTCTATGATTTTCTAATGCAAAAAAGCCTGTACTAGTCCATTTCAGCTCACTAATGTCTAGGATATCAGTCTTTTTCACTCTATTCAAGAAAGCAACTCTAGGTGAGAGGCACGCAGGCGCGGTCCGCCGGCCGGTTGGCTAATCCGGGGGCGCTGGGGCCGGGCTGGGCTGGGCTCAGAGGGTGCCGGCCCGAGACTCAGTGCGTCCTCGGCTCCGCAGGATGATCACAGACTTGCAGCTCGCCATCTTCGCCAACATGCTGGGCGTGTCGCTCTTCTTGCTGGTGGTTCTCTATTACTACGTGGCCATCAACAATCCCAAGAAGCAGGAATGAGAGTGGCGCTCTCTCTGCCCCAGAGTTCCAGGACATAGTCTGAGGCAAGATGAGGGTGCGAGGGCCCGCCCTCACCCTTCCCTTCATCCCTTCTGCCCATCACAACATACAAAGCAACTACACCCAGAGTTTTCCAAACAACTTTTATTTCCTCAAAGTCTTCCTTAACCCTACGGAACAAGAAGCTGCCACTGAATAGGGCCCACTCTAGGGGCTGCCGGCTTTTCTGCTCCCTCCCCCCTCAATATAAAAATATAGATACATAAAAAAAAAGAAAGCAACTCTTCTTCAATCACATTTCAAGTACTCTCAGACCTGAGCGATCCATGCTGAAGTACTATCTCTGACAGTGTTCTGCTTTCATTCATTAGATCTTCAGTATTTGACAACGTTTCAGGGCTATGCATAAGGTTTACAGCAACTACTTCCTCTAAAGCCGATTCTTTCTTTGCTGTTTCTTCTTAGTCTGGAAGTTTAGCTGAAACCTGTTCACCTTGGGTAATGCTGCTGACATTTGAAATACCAGTGACATCGCTTCCAGCATCACAGCAACTTACAAGCCACCACAGTATGACATCTGGCAGACAAGTCGTGTTCTTGTAATAAACAAGTTGTTAAAGGTAACGTGAAGTGAAGGTTTCAGTTCAGTTGAAGCTCAGCTCAAATGCCCTATAAATGACCTCAAAGTTTCTATTTGTACCATAAAGAAAGCCTTATTACCTCAAGTAACAGAACTGATACTTCTGAAAGCCAAACTCAGAGTACCATCTTATGAGTAGTAGCTCAATTACATTACTAATTCAATGATCAGTTTAGATAGGTGTCTGATATTAAAGTGAGAGCACTAATTAGAAAGGAATGGTTCCCTAGCATTTGCGATTGGTTTATATGAACTGATAATCCAGAAGATAAAGACATTGAGCTCTAAGATTCCAGTCACTCATGCCATCAGCACCACCTCTCTCATCTGAAAAGATTAATGCTCTCTCAGTGAAGCCATTATTTTTCACCTGAGGACATTAGCCCAACTAAGCATGCTGATATGGCTCCTGGGACAGATGTTTTGCATGATAGTGCTTCTCGTTCCTTGGAGACAACCTCCCCACCCATTATTGCCTCTAGCCTATAATTAGACTTAAGGCACAGTGAGTCCTCAAAGGTGATGCACAGGAAGAAGTTTGCAATACTCCAAAGAACTGCTAGAGTTTTCAAATATTTGCAGACAGAAACCTGGAACATCTTTATAAGTTTGGTTATTGAAGGTGTGTGATAATGGTGCAAGTAATATATATTTGGACCAGTATGAATGTATCAATACACACCCACTAAGTATAGATTCTTCATTCAGTGTTTCAGTTTGATAGGTTAAGAAAGGATTTAATAGTTTACTTGATTGGTTTGCTGATAGATGAGTTGAGAGATGGCCTCCACTTAGTCAAGGTGAGGTAACAGAACTTTCTTGGTAGACCATAGAATAGGTATCCAAAGGCTTAGGAAAATGGAAATATTAGAATGGATTTATTGGAATAAACCCACAGATTTGCAAGGAGAGTACCCCAAGGACACACCCTTTACTAAAACAGAAAGAAACAAATTTGTAAAGAGAGCTCCAGCATCTCTGAAGACTATTGTGGATACTAGATTATGGCGGCTAGACTGGACAGTGAATTAGTTGCCCTGAGTGAAGCAAGACCTTTGCCTTCAGTGGGGCTGATTTTGCTCCATGGGGGAGGGGGGCAAGTTGCAGTGCTCACAGAGACAAGGGTGTGGTTATCATGATAGCAGAGTCTAGGAACACACATAGTAGCAGGGTGTCTCCATTTTTTTGTTTAATTTCTTTTCTGTTGATTTTTCCTGAGAATAGTGTATTAAAGTTTTTTTACGATTATTACTGATCTGGTGATTTCTCTTTTCATCTCTGAGGTTTTGGTTGATGAATTTCAATAGTCTTTCATTAGGTGCATATATGTTTATTATGGCTATATGTTCTTGCTCTACTTCTCCATCGATCATTATGTAGTGTTCATTCTTGTCTCTCATTATGTCATTTACTTTGAAGTCCATTTTATCAGATATCAATATTGCTATTCCTGTCCTTTGGTTGCCATTGACTTGGTAGATTTTTCACAATCCTTTGACTCCTAGACTGTCTTTGTCTGTGAGTTTCAGGTATTTCTTTTGAAGGCAGTATACTGATATTTCTTGTTTCCTAATCCAGTTGGTTAATCTCTGTCTTTAAAAAAAAAATCATTTTATTGGAGGGTCATACAACTCTTAGCACAATCCATCCATACAATCATTGAATACAAAGCACACTTGTACCTTTGATGCCATCATCATTCTCAAAATATTTTCTTTCCACTTAAGTCCCCAGTATTGGCTCCTCCTTTTCCCACCCCCTCCCCACTCCTCCTTCCCTCATAGACCCTTGATAATTTATAAGCTATTATAATTTTGTTTTGTTGAACACTGGCTGATGGTCTCCCTCCACTCACTTCCCCGCTGTCCACACCCCAGGAAGGAGGTTGTATGTAGATCCTTATAATCACTTCCCCCTTTCTACTCCACCTTCCCTCCATCTTCTTGCTGTCGCTACTCTCCCCACTGGTCCTAAAGGGATCATCTGTCCTGGATATCCTGTGTTTCCAGTTCCTCTTTGTACCACTGTACATCCTCCAGTCCAACCGGATTTGTAAGGTAGAATTCAGATCATGATTGTGGGAGGGAGGAAGCTTTTTAGAACTAGAGGGAAGATGCATATTTCATCATTTCTACACTATGTCCTCACTGGCTCGTCTCCTGCCCATGACCCTCTGTAAAGGGGTGTCAGTTTCCCTGCAAATGGACCGTGAGTTCCCAATCTGCACTCCCCCTCATTTCTAATGATATAATTTTTAGTTTTTTGATACCTGCTATCAGATCCCTTTGATGCTTCATTGTCACTCAGGCTGGTTTGCTTCTTCTATGTGGGCATTGTTGCTTCTGAGATAGATGATTGCTTGTTTACCTTCAAGGCTTGAAGAACCCAGGCACTGTATCTTTTGACAGCCAGGTAACATCAGCTTTCTTCACCACAATTGCTTATGCACACCTTTGTCTTCAGTGATCATATCAGAAAGGTGGGCATGCAGGTTATGATTTTTGCTCTTGATGCCTGATAACTGCTTCCATTGATACATTGTGGTCACACATGCTGGTGTGCTTCTTCCATGTGGGTTTTGTTGCTTTCTGTCATTTCTGTCACTATTTAGAATCAAGAGTGGGAGATTTTTAGTATCTCAATTTCTTCCTCTGTTTTCAAGATTGATCCCCAAATCTTTTGTATGGTTCTAAACAGCATTCTCCTATATTCTATTTCTGGTAGTTTTAGAACTTCTTTTCCAATGTTTTCCACTGGGTTTGAGTGAGTCTTGGTTGTTAGATTTTGTTTTTCTTTCTTTTTTTTTTTATTACTGCTGTTGACTATTGTTTACATGGTATAGTGAGTATAGTAGTTACATGATTTCATGTCAACTTGATAAATAGAATTTAGGGGTGAAGTAACCAGATAATCAGGTCACAAGGAACAGTCAGCAGAAGGAATCTTGGGACTTCCTCTTTTTCTTCTGGGAGAAGGAACCCACACGCCCTCTGCTTCCCATTCCTGTTGACAAGTCACAAGGAGTGACGCTGATGACAGCTGGAGCCCTGGAGATGCATCCACCATCATTGAATCCACAAGACTTCTCACCCACTGACATGTAATCTTCTAGTTTTTGGCATCTTTGCATGATCTGTGTGAGTCTGAAGAGGAATTCATGGGCTAATTTCAGACTTATGGGCTAATATCCAGTTTATGAACTCAATCTGGAATGGACTGGATGTTTTACTTATGTAAAATTACTTACTGACATAAAGGTCTCTCTTACACATATATGAATGTGGTAGTTACACAATATGTTGCCAATTTGAGACTTATGAGAGAGTGGGGTGGAGTTTAGCCTATAAATCAGGTTCCAGTTTGATTTGCCGGTTGACCTCATTTGGAGGTGCTAAGAAGGTAAATAGCACATCAAAGGCAGGACACGTGCTCACTCCCTGTATGGCATTCCTGACACATGGGACTACGCTAGATCCCTGGAACTGAAGGAGCCATGTGGAGACCCTTGTCAGCACTGAGATGCTTCCGCTGTCACCGGACCCACAAGACTTTTCACCCCATGGCCTTTGATCTTCCTGCATTGGGCATCACTGCATGTGTTGTATGAGTCTGAAGAGGAATTTATAGATTGGTATCAGACATATGGGCTAATATTGGACTTATGGACTTGATCTGGACTGGGCTGGGGTGTTTTCTCATTATTCAATTGCTCTTGTACATAAAACTCTTTCGTATATACATAAGAGTGTCTCTGGATTTGTTTCTCTAGTAAACCCAGACTAATACAAATGTCTCTGGATTTATTTCTTTAGTCAACATTATGGTACCTTGTGTGTGGCATACTAGAGAAACAAATCATGAAGATGGAGAGTGGATGCTTGTTTGACCTCTGCCTCATGATAGCTTTTATTTCGCTAGCCAGAGGTCATATATGGCCATATAGTTTACAGGGTTGTTTTTTTGGAAAGAATATGAGAAGTTAAAGTTTTGATTATTTTCTTTTTTTTATGTCTTTGGTCATTCCTATTTGAAATGGGGAAAATGAATAGGATTAATGTATATTTTGAACTCAGGGTGAAACTCCCCCTTGAATTTCTCAGAAATCATGCTACTTAGTGAAAATGGCTGACAGAAGTTCAAAAATGGTTGACAGAAGTCCCCATGCTGGCTTGAAGCAGCCAGAGACCTTGTGGGTCCAGTGATGTGGAAGCATCTCAGTGCTGGCAAGGGTCTCCACATGGCTCCTTCAGGTCCAGGGCTATAGCATAGTCCCATGTGTCAGGAATGTCTTGCAGAGAGTGAGCCTATGTCCTGCCTACACTGAGCTGTTTATCTTCATGGCACCTCCAAATGAGGTCAACCTGGAAATTGAACTGTAGCCAGAGGCCTAAGGCCATATTTTGTATCAATGGAATAGTTTAGAAGGGATTGAGACAAGACAGATATAGGAACTTGATTGTTTTAAGATTGAGTCTAGGACCTGGCTCTAGAAGGTTTATACTATTTTCTTCTGCATATTGTTATTGATATATTGTTTGATAGATATGATTATTGAGAATATATAGAGTGTTTGTAAGATCACAGTTTCAGCCATCAGTTTGAATCTTTCAATGGGTGTAGAACACTCCTGCAAAGAAGACTCCGAAAAGAAAAGCCTCACCTAGTACTTTTGAAATACCCAAGACATTTGCATTAGGAAAGACTTGCATTAGAAGATGTTGACAGATTAAAGGAACACAGGAACTCTTTGACTTTTTAAATTTTGAACTGGCATTTTATGTGTGAGGCTGGAAAATTGGAGCTATGAAGAAATTATTCTCTCTAGGACTGAATGTTAAAGGGAACCTGTGGACATCTGAGATGATGACTATGTGAAGACCTGGATCCATTGGTAGAGTGGAAAAGGGAGAAATGCAGCAATAGAGAGTCGGATTGAGTCTGGACCCTGATACCTTTGGTCCTGATTCACAGGGACTAGAGGAGAAGATAAGAGCAGGTTGGCTAATCTGAAGTTCTTGACCTAGTCCAGGGCACTAGGATTGTTGGGAATTTGTGGTGGAATGCATGGTCTAAAGGTGGCAACCAATGGGCAACCAAAGGGCAGTCTGATGAGGCTAAGTGAGGCAGCCCACATTGAGTTAACCAGAATCTGACTAAATAATGAGAAGATCTTCAAGCCTGTGAATTGATGCACAATGCTGCTGACTTTATGGGTGACCTGTCCTGATTTGACTTTGCTTACTGATCCAGGCTCCAACTTGAATGAAGATTCTTCACATCAAAGAATATGGTTGTCTCCTACTGGGATAATATAAGTAGACAGTATAGAAATTGGATACCCAACATGGGTGGTTGTATGTGGGGGGGGAGAGGGGAATAAAGGCAAGAAGTGGCTGTCCTACAGACTTTCATTGGTGGGGGAATATGCTGATAGGATTATAAAATTATGGTGTAGGTACTCACACAACTTAATTGTTAAGCATAGAATATGTTTGAATGAGGCTGACACATTTAATTATATGATTTTAATTTATCCTGTTACGAACAGATATGATTATTTTATTATTTTGTCTAAAAATTATGTATGGCTAAAGAGTTGTCTAAAGGTGTCAAATTGACAAGGGGTAGTCTGCAGTAGTTACATAATTTCATGTCAACTTGATAAATAGAATGTAGTGGTAGAGCCTAGTCTGACAATCAGGTCACAAGATAATACCCATCAGGCGGATTCTGGGGACTTCCTCTTTTTTGCCTGGAAGGAGGAACACACTCTCCCTCTGGTTCACATTTCTGTTGACAAGTCACATGGAATCATGCTTATGGCCGCCAGAGTTCTGGAGATGCATTCACTACCATTGGATCCACAAGACTTTCTACTTACTTGTCTGTGATTTTTCTGTATTTGGCATGCTGCATGTTATGTGTGAGTCTGAAGAGGCATTTATGGACTTTTATTGAAATGGACTAATATCGAACTTATAGACTTGAACTGGACTGGGCTGGGATGTTTTATTGATGTATCCTTACTTCTTGATATAAATTCATCTCATACATATATGAGTGTCTCTGGATTTGTTTCTCTGGTCTACCTGAAATAGCACAGTGAGCCAGGCTTCTGGGTTGTGTAGGGGGATTGGTCTTTTGAGTTCTAGGAGAAAGGCCCAATTGGTCTGGAAATACTATTGTGTGGAGATGAGGAAGAAGTAATATAGTTGGGCGTGTAGTGGGAATGAGGTAGGAGTCATTTTTAAGTGATAGTAGCAATCATAAGTGGTCTTGGTAAATTTAATATATTTTTATATATCACAAAAGGGAATACTTAAGAGGTATGCTAATTCTTGTTAGTTCATGTGCAAATACAGTTCACTACAAAAGGGAGAGCTGAGTCTTGAGGTCAATGACAGTGGGGTAGGCAAAGAAATGTAAACTACTATACAGATTAGGCTAGATTAAAGCTAATATAGTTTGCCCAGGCTAAGTGGCAAAAGGGATAAAAATGTTTTTCGTCTTTTGGTAATTCTTGGAGCTAAAAATCCTAAGTCCCTAGACAGAGGGAAACTCTCAGTTTTCCTGTTTTTCCCCACTCAGTAACAGGGGACGGTGCCCTGTTATGCTCTTGGAGAGAGAAATGAGGAATGTGGTAGGGGGGTGTTTCCCACCTGTTCCTGTTTGGGAGATGAGTGAAGGCATAGGCTTGTGGTGAGAGAGCCGACTTCAAAAGTGTACAGTGATCAGCCTGTAATAGAACTTAAGAAGTGTGCCCAGACTGTGGGACAAAAGACTCGAAGATCAGTGTCTGTGTTGGGTTGGGATCTCTAAGAGCTAAAGATTTTTATCTCCTTGCTAAGGTCTACTCTCTCTCTGTTTATTCTTGGACTTCTTCCCTCAGGAATGGGGCTTCTTGCCCATTATGCTCTTGGAGAAAGGAATATGATGGGAGTGGATAGCCTGCCTACTATTGCCTACTATTGTCCATGTGTCTGTGTGTGAGACGCTTTCTGTCTGGAGAGGAACATATGTTACCCTGTAGAATGATAAGGAGATATGGAGTCCTGGAGACAGATCCTAACTCTAATTTGGAAAAAGCTCATTTCTCCCAGTGGTGTGTGTGTGTAAGATATTTGTGGACTCTGACCCAAACACAGGAGTCTTCATAAGGCGGGTGTGGTCCACCTGAGTGGACAGGTAAAGACCTGCCAGGGTAACTTTTATTTCAAAATGAGATTCTCAATGAATCTAAAAGGGCACTAGTAGACCCACTATATATTAGGAACCCTCGTGTTGTCATGGTGCTCTGGTAGTAGAGTGGTTGCACATTGAGCTGTGATCCACATGGTTTTCAGTTTGAAACCACCAGCAGCAGCTCCACAGAGAGAAAGACAGGACTTTCTCCACCCATAAAAAGTTAGTCTTAGAAATCCACAGGGGGCATCAATGAGCCAGCATTAACTCAATATCAGCTATTTTGGTATATAATAGAAAGAGAATGTAATAGCCAAAAAGAAACATATGTACAATATGTATGCATAGATGTATGGTATTGTGGCACTCACATTTGTGGCTCACAGGGAGCTTCCATCTCTAGGTGAGCATGCAGCTGAGAGGGTCTCCTAAGGAAAGGGGCAGTGGAGGCACTGGTAATCAGTGAAAGTGGGGAATTATGTTACTTATACTGTGAGGAGACTTCATGCCAAGCTGACCAAGAGATCCATCCTCCACGCAGGTTCCCATGGGTCAAAAAGGTAGGGGGAAATCGATGCATGAACTGGGATGGGGGTGAAGATCAAAGGGTAGTTTAACTTTCTGAATGTGAGCCTGCAGTTGCTAGTCGAAGGCAGGGGGTAGCCAAAGAGGTTCTGCTTTGCTGAGTTATGAATTCTCTGAGGGAAAAGGGAAATTAAAAAGAAAGAAAACAAAGTAAGCAGCCATGCGGGGACACACACACACACACACACACACACACACACACACACACACTCAGACACTTCAGGTTGTGCGTCTGATTTTCCAGAGCAAGAATCCCTATCTATTGCATTCTATCTGGGACGCATACGGGTTTCAACAGTATTTGCTATCTGGCAGTCATGGGATTTTTTGTTTGTTTGTTTTTTAACATTTTGTTTTGTTGACAAATAGAACAGGCAGCCTACCAAAAAGTATCAATGGAATAGGTTTCTCAGAAGCATAAGGTTCATTTAAGCTAAGTAAGAAAGGAAAACATGATAAAGGTATGTGTGCTGTGTATGTTGAAACAATCAGAAAATTATACAGATCGCTTTTTCATAATCATGAGACCTGAGATTTTTCTCAAAGGAAGTGTTCCAACATGAGAAGAAAATATAGTTCAAAATGCCAGTGTTTCCCTTCTGCTACCACATGGTTTAAATTATCTATGTATTTATAAGGGTGCTAAATAGGCAGTCTAACTTAGAGAGAGAGGTCATTTAAGTTGAGAATAAGCACGCTGAATCCCTTCGCTCACTACAGGCTGATCATGCTTTTAAAATGCATATAGCTTTGGCTAACAAAATCCCC
Source organism: Nesogale talazaci (assembly GCA_004026705.1). Classification (NCBI taxonomy): domain Eukaryota; kingdom Metazoa; phylum Chordata; class Mammalia; order Afrosoricida; family Tenrecidae; genus Nesogale; species Nesogale talazaci. The sequence goes on from PVJH01005560.1 coordinate 18,018, forward strand.
CACGATATGAAGGTCTCTTGTCTGCTTCTAAATTTGTCTGCTGCCAACCACAATGGAAATTTGTTAAGCTGCTGGCTCCAAGCCCAGCTGCTTTGAGCATCTTCCAGAATTAGGATTTGTCTGCTGTATTTGCTTTATGTTGCCAACATGCTTGCCCCTGATTTGAGGGTCAAGCCCTCTGTTCCTGACATTCCACAGCCTCGTTACTTTTCTATAAAGTGGAAATCAAGAGTTTTCAGAGAATCTTTTCTCATGTGTTCAGTGGGTCTGTTTCTTTCCCTCTAGAGTCTCTGGTGGAGGTTAGAGCAGGCCTGAAGTAACAACCAGGATTCTATGGCTTAGAAGGAAGGAACTGGGAATTTCAACACTTACTGGATATTTGGTATTACAGAATTCTATTTTTTTGAACATGATAATTAAGTATTAATATTTCTAGAAAGAGTTATGAAATATGATATGAATTATTTTAGGTGAAATTATATTATTTGTTTTCAGATAATATGGGAAGGTAAAGTTGTTGGGGGTGTTGATGACCCAAGATTGGCCAAGAGCTCGTGATGGAATTCATTATGCCAATATGTTTTATTTGGTATATATATTGCCATTCCCTATTATATAATGTCAAAATTGCCAAAGGGCATGGGGTAGGGGTGGGGAATAAAGATACTTCTGAGAAAAACACAGTAATGGTAATCTCTGAATTTCAATAAATTCTAGAGAAATTGGGTGTTTTAAAATTTTCTGGTGCCTGCTCTTAAATGCCTCTCAGCATTTATTCAAGAGTATTTTACAGTGTCTCCATGATTTGCTCTGCTTTTTGTCATATGACAGTGCTTTGCACTGTGCAAATTTATGCTCTAATAAACACTGGACAAATGGTTTGTGAGTGTTTAAGGATTAATCATTTTCTCCTGTGTGTCCCTAACTTAGGGACATTTGTTCCATTTTCAAGGGTTGAAATGAAGTCTCATTTTTCCACGGCTTTAAAATACAGCGCAAACATTCTCTGCATGGACTTGGCATGAGGTGCAAACAGGCATGCCTTCAATTTCCATCTATTTTTAATTTTCATCTAACACTGTATGGCCAGACAATGGCAGGAAATGTTTCACCATAATGACCCCAAGACAGACTTCCTTCCTCCCTGGCCCTCGCGAGAGCTTCAGTGATAGTCTTAGTCTCCCTTGTGGATGAAAGCAAACACTTCCAAATGACATGAGACTCTGGTCCATCCCGCTGACCCCCACCCAGCCCCAGTGATTACTTTGACTACCAGAGGGTAGGCCCCACTCTTAAACAGGTCAAAGGAGACTAAGTATGGAGGACTGCCCAGGCAAAGACCTCTCTGTCTCTCGTGACCAGTTGAAAGCATAAGGAACTCTGCTTTCGAGAGGACGGTCCCTGTCCACACCCCTCAAAGGACAGTATATGCTGGCCCTCAACTTATAAAATGAGTAAGCCAGCGGCATCAAAGTTGATTTCAACACATAGCAACCTATGCTTATCAGAGTACAACTGTTCACTACAGAATTTTCAGTGTCAAGTTTTTCTCAAGTAGATTTAAAGGCTTTCTTCTGAGGTGAACTAGAACCTTTAATGTAGTGAATATTGTGGACTTTAGATGTTGACATCAAAACATCCTAGAAAATGCTGCAGGACCCAACACAATGCCCTCCTCCTTGGTTTGGCTTGGGTCACTTTGCCCCTCCACTCCATGCAGAAGTTCTTGGGAAGAAAGGAAATGGAAACCATGTTATAGCACAAAACTTCATTAAAGACCAAGAAACTGTAATAGAATAATATTGAGTGGGGAAACTAGGGTAATTAAAGTACTCATCATCTCTAGTGCTTGCACACCATATTTTACCGCCCCCCTTTGCTATTTTAGATGGTATTTCTATTTCTAATATTTTGGGATTTTTCTGGGAGTTCAACATGTTTTTGTTTCAAAATAGTTGTCAAACATCTACACAAGTTATAAGTTGCTAAATAAGAAACTACATAAACTAAATGTTTCATATAATGATGTCACTGGTCAATTTATTCTTTGATATTATATTTCATAAATTATATTGGCATATGGCTTGCATTTGAAAAATAAATTATAAATATGTAAGGGTAGGTCTAAAGGTATTGCTACAATGTCATAGGAGCAATTATAAACAAAAACATGACAATATGAAGCTGTTGTTTCCCCACATATCTTTCAGGTAGGTTGATACTCTTCTGAAATCAGTGTGGTTATCAGAAGAGACTGAATGAAAGTTGATGATTGAGCAGCTAAAGTAAATTAAAGAAACAATGTAGTAAAAGCTGAAAAGAAACATTCAAAGGGCAGCTTGACATGTCAAGGTATTATGTGGATGTAATGGGCAGAGAGCTGGAGTTAGAAAACCAAACATTTAGCATATCTTAAGCTGAAAGGACTGTAGAAAGAATTCATGTCTCAAGTTGTGATATTAAAAGATCCTATGAGCAAAGCATTGAGTAACACAGGAACATGACAAGAAGGGGGAAAGAATAAAGAATTTTTAAAAATGTATCAAAAAAAAGAATTGGTGGTACTGAAGGAAGAAGTCCAAGTTGGATTGAAAAGCGGGCCTCAAGAATTTATAGGATACCACGTGAAATGTTCCAACAAGCTCATGAAGCACCAGAAGCCCTCACTTGCTTATGCAAAGAAGTCTTGAAGACAGTGACCTGAACAACTGACTGGAATAAATCTGTATTTATACCATTCAAAAAATGTGACAAAACAGAATGTGGAAACTATTGTATAATAATATTATTATAACATGCCAGCAAATATAACTGGCAATTGTTCGACAATCATAGCAACAATACATCAAGGATGTTGATGAAATTCAGACGAGGGCAGATATGAGAGATATAATTTCTGATGTTAGATAGATCTTGGCTGAAAGCAAGAATACCAGAAAGATGTGTTTGTGTTTTACTGAATTTCAAGTGCATTTGACAGTATGGGTCATAACAAACTATGGGCGATAGAAGAGTAGGAATTTCAGAGCTTATCATTGTCTTCATGAATAGCCTGTATATGAGCTAAGAGGACATCGTTGGAACAGAAAATGGAGATATTGAGTAGTTTAAAATCCAGAAAGGGCTGCATTAGAGTTACCATATTCAATCCACGTGTTTGCTGAGCAGATAACATAAGAAGCTAGACACTATGAAGAATAACATTATATCAAGGTAGAAGGAAGGATTATTAGCAAACTTTTTAGATGGTACAGGCTTGTTTGATGATAGTGACGAGGATTTGAAGCACTTGCTAATGAAGATCAAGGAGTGCAGGATTCAGGATAGCTTGCAACTCAATGTAAATAAAACCAAAATTCCCACAAGGGGACCGATGAATGATATCATGATATAGGAAGATTGAAGCTGTGAAGGATTTCATCTTGTTTAAATTCACACTCAATATTTATGGAAGGAGCAGTAAAGAACTCAAGTGTCGTATATTATTGGGCAAATCTGTTGCAGGAAACTTCTTTAAAAAGTGTTGAAGTAAAAGAATGTCATTTTGAGAATTAATGTGTCCCTGATGGTAGACATAGTATTTTCTTTCTTCTTCTTTTTTTTCTGGGGCTAGGATCCAATGTATCCTTTTAAAAAAATCATTTTATTGGGGACTCATGCAATTCTTAGCACAATCCATCCATACATCCATTGAATACAAAGCACGCTTATACCTTTGATGCCATCTTCATTCTCAAAACATCTTTCCACTTAAGTCTCCAGTCTTGGCTCCTCCTTTTTCCACCCCCTTGCAATCCCCCCCCCTCTCTCATGGACCCATGATAATTTATGAGCTATTATAAATTTGTCTTATTGAACACTGGCTGATGATCTCCCTTCATCCACTTCCCAATTGTCCACACCCCAGGGAGGAGGTTTTTTGTAGATCCTTATAATCAGTTCCCCCTTTCTACTCCACTCTCCCTCAATCTTCCCGCTGTCGCCACTCTCCCCACTGGGCTCATTTGTCCTGGAAACTCCGGGTTTCCACTTCCTCTTTGTACCATTGTACATCCTCCAGCCCACCCGGATTTGTACGGTAGAATTCAGATCGTGATTGTGGGAGGGAGGAAGCATTTTAGAACTAGAGGGAAAATGTATATTTCATCGTTTCTACACTGTGTCCTGACCAGCTCATCTCCTCCCCATTATCCTCTGTAAGGGGGTGTCAGTTTCCCTGCAGATGGACCATGGGTCCCCAACCTGCACTCCTCCTCATTTATAATGATATGCCCTTTGATGCTTCATGGTCCCTCAGGCTGGTGCCCTTCTTCTATGTGGGCTTTGTTGCTTCTGAGGTAGCTGGCTGCTTGTTTACCTTCAAATCTTTAAGACCCCAGACACCATATCTTTTGATAGGCAGGCACCATCAGTTTTCTTCATCACATTTGCTTATGCATACATTTGTCTTCAGCTATTGTGTCAGGAAGGTGGGCATGCCATGATATGATTTTTATTCTTGATGTCTAATAACTGTTTTCATTGATCCTTGTAATCACACATGCAGGTGTTCTTCTTCCATGTGGAATTTGTTGCTTCGGAGCTATCTGGCTGCTTACTTATTTTCAAATCTTTTATATCCCAGGTGCTATATCTTTAATAGCCAGGCACCATCAGCTTTCTTTACCTTGCTTGTACACATGTTTGTCTTCATTGATTGCATTGGGTAGGCAAGCATTAAGGAATATTAATTTAATAGGAAAAAGTGTTCTTGTATTGAGGAAGTACTTGAGTAGAGGTTCAATGTCCAGCCGCTGCCTTAATACTAACCCTATAAGTATATGCACATAGATCTACTTCCCCATCATATCTAAGACAGGGTATTTTCAATCTCATCCTATGCATGTGAAATTTGAAGATTGAATAAGAAAAATAATAATTAATGCATTTGAATTATGGTGTTGGGGAAGGATATTGTAAGTACCATTCACTGCCACAAGAAAAAACAAATTTATTTTTGAGGAAGTACAACCAGAATATTCTTTAGAAGCAAGGACTACAAAGCTTCATCTCACAAAGTTTGGTCATGCTATCATAAGACAACAGTCATTGGAGAAGAGCATCATGCTTAAAAGAGAGAGAGGCAGTGAAAAAGACGTATGTACTTAGTAAGATATGCTGCCACAATAGTTGCACAATTGACCCAAGCAGAACCATTTTGGGGATCATGTAGGACAGGGTAGTATTTGGTTCTGTTGTATCCAGGGGTGGCATGTATGAGAAATGCTTGATGGCATCAAATAACAATACAGTCTGCTAGGTTCACTGAGGGAAAGATTCCAGCTCACTGCACCTCAGTCTGTATGCTTTCACGTGGAGGTAAGAAGAGAGCATCTAAGTATCTGAAATTCATCTCCCTTTTAAAACTGTCAATATCTCTGAGCTGATGGTATTGGGTCCAAGGCACAGAAACATTGCTTTTATCCTTAATTAGAAAGAAAGTTTGTGGTAAAGTCAGTACTTGACTCCTGGTTTAGTGTTCCTTCAGTCATGCACTCACTGAGTCTCAGGGTTAAGAGTTACTTTACAAAGTAAATTAGTTCAAATGTGTCTGTTTATTCCATCCAAAACAGAACTTGAAAAATCACCAATGGTTCTCTGTTTGAACCTAATTCTAAATGAAGAAAAAGAACTGTTTTGCAAACTCTCCATTTTTCTCTCAGCACATAACGAGCACTGGGGCTCTTTGCAGAAGTCCCTCATGATAAAAACAAAACAAAACCTAGTACTCATTCCAATAAACTTGCAGTCAACCCTAGCCCAGAAGCAAAATCTGTACAGAGAATACAATCCCTTGTTCCTCACAAATCTAAAAGGAAAATAGATTTGTGAGGAAGGCTTTCAGCTGTGAGAAGAGACCATTGTTCATTAGGCATCTCATAGATTCTACTTTACAACTTTATTTTCCACTGAAATTCTGAATATTTTCCTTTGTATACTCATCAAATTCAAGAAGGAGCATTCTAAAAGCAAAGAGTCTTATAGGGAATGAAATAGAGAAAGGCAAAGGGGAAGAATGGAAGAGACTTGGAGTGCAGAGGGAAAAGGACAGGGTAGGGAACAAACTATGGAGCTGAAACAACCTGTAGTTCATGGCAGCTGCATTTAGCCAACTCCTGTTCGGCCATATTGTTAGATTCTATTGAGTTGGTTTTGACTCATAGTGATCATGTGTACAACAAAATGAAGTATGACTCAGCTCGATGCCACCTTGACAAACTTTGCTACATTTGAGTCCAATTTACAGCCACGGTGTCAATCCATCTCATTTAAACAAAATTTTATTTTATTTAACTTCTTAATTTCAGTCATTTATATCTTGAAGGATGAAGTCTGTGTCATAGCAGCTCATCTCTAGACTAGCTGCAAATGACTCACTACTTTGGGGTCAGTCTAGACTACAGACACATACATGGTTTGTTAGTCACTCATTTTTCATTTTGGTGGTGGTTGTAGGGAAAGCAGCTGTGTAATGTAAGGTTGGATCTTTAGAAGCAAAACCAGTAAAGTTTATATGTGTGTGCATATAGGAAGAGATTTCTATCAATAGAGGCTTATTGTGCTGCTGTTGCTATTAGGTGGTATCCAGTCAGTTCTGACACACAGCAACCATGTGCACAGCAGGACAGAACACTGCTCAGTGCTGTGCCATCCTTGCAATTGTCACTATGCCAGAGTCCCTTGTAGCAGCAACAGGGTCAATCCATCTCATTGAGTGTCTTGCTCTGCTTTGCTGGCAAGGTTGATGTCCTTCGACTCAGTGGTAGAAGTAGGTATGTCCAGTCTCATACAAGTCTGTAAGCTAAAGGCTTCTCTGACTCATGTAGCTAAGGAAGCTGGCAAAAAGCAAGATAGAGAAGCAGGCTAGTGGATACAGAGGTAAATGAATCCAAGGTTGGCTGAATGAATCTAAAGTGAGCAGTGTGTTCATGGTTCTTGGTGATAGAACAGGACATTTATGAGCCAGATGCAGGATTCAGATCCAACAGAAAGCAATTGGGCAAGAAAGAGCTGAGATCTGTTTAGAGTCTCTTTGCTATACAAAAAATCATATCCAGAAGGGGATGGTAGGTTGATTGGTAGGTTGGCCTCCATTCCTATCTTAACCCAGGGGTATGTAGTTGACATAAACTCTAACCAGCATAACAGTTATGAAGCAAATTTAAGAGTAATTATCTGACCAAGTTTTCATTTGCAGACTTGATGTTTGTCCTAAGGCAAAACTGAAATCAGAAGACATGCTACATGTTTTTTTTTTCTTAAATACCAGAACTTGCTCAATTCAAGCAACAACTTGAGAGATCATAGTGAGATAGATTTCCTCCTTTGCATATTATTTCAGAAAATATTTGAGGTGTGACCACTGCAATGTCAGGAGAAATTAGGTTTCTGTGGATTATGTATGTGTATGTGTATGTGTACATGCAAGGTCTCACATGCTTTATTTTTGTTACATTCTTGGGTTTTTAATATTCTAGCATTAATTATCTTGTTCTTCAGGCTCAATGTTTGGTGTCAACAAATCTGGTCCAACTTATAACAAGCCTATGTACAACAGAACAAAGCATGGACGAGTCCTCCACTGTCTTCCCAGCAGTTGTTTGTTTGAGCCCATTGTGGCAGCAACAATGTCAACCCATCTTGCTGACGGTCTTCTTCTTCTTCATCCACCTTGACTTTGCCATTCTTGTCATGAAAAGCACTCCTTCTACATGATTCAAAAGCATTCTGGTTGCACGAGCAGTTATTTGTTCCTGTGGCAGTCTTTGATAAGTGCTATCTATCTTGTCAACAATGTGACAATCCTCCTCTGATCTTCCTTCATTGACCAGTGTTCACTTAAACATATGTTGATTGAAAATGCCCTGTTTGGGGTCAAGGGACACGGAGTCTTCAAAGTGACATATTTACTCTTTAACATTTTAAAGAGGTCTGAAAAGTCTGACACATATACACAGCGGAGTACTATGCCTCACTAAAAATCACTGATGATCACAGGAAGCACCTCGTCTCATGGGAAGAGCTGGAGGAAATTATGCTAAGTGAAGTTAGCCAAACGCAGAAGGACAATACAACACGAGTCTACTGAGGTAAATGCAATAAGTGCAGTGGGTATAGAAGAAGAACCACTTATCTCATATTGTATGGGTTGAAGCATAGGCAGTCAAGTGGGGGACAATCCAAACTCAGGGATATACAGGTCATTCAAACACAAGGAGAGGGAAAGGGTGCTGATGGGGGAGAAAAGGGGGGAAAGAGGGAGAAATGGCAATGAGGGAGCAGGGCACTAACTCACCCAGGGGGAGAGTATTGTTTATGTCTCCACAGAAATGGAAGTGTGAGTGCAGACCCCACCACAGCACAGAAAACATTGAAGGCAACGTAAACACATGGAACAACTCATGAACAGAATGAGCTAAAGCTCTGGTCCCCAATCAGAGCCAAACTGACCCTCTCCCTAGAAGTACGTGCAACAGAGTTTAGCAATAACACTAAAGGTTGAAGAGAGGGACTGGCCTGCCATACCCACACAGAAGCAAACAAAGTAGGGAAAAGAGTGAGCATGGGTTAGGACCTCATGTCGGTATACCAAGCCCTAAAGGCAATATCCCTATATGGAGCTGCTAAGGCACATAAAGGAGTAAAGGGCTAACAACAGCTGTGACATGATATCCCCTAAGCATTCTGCAACAGAGGACAATACTGGGACACACAGTGGGGAGTGAGTATGGCCTGAACCCCCTAACAGTGGGGTGAATCAAGAAGGGAACATAACAGATCAGCAACGGGAGCAAAGCAAAGTTGCAAGATCTCTAAAGAGTCCCCAAAATAGACTCAGGCTAAGAGGGACCATTTCCAGAACCCCCCAAGACTGGTGGGGAGATAGTCATAAAGATCAGCAAACAGACCTGGAGTTATATATGAATTTTTATTTCTTTGGGTTTTTGGCCAGCTATTTTTTTCTCTCTTTTTATTCAATTTTTTATTTTCTTTTTGTTTTGTCTCTCTTATTGTTGGTTTGCCTACTATATATGATAGGCAGGGGAATCAAACCTGAGGAGAAAGCAACATAATTGATGGTTCCAGAAGGACATAGGGAGAAAAGGAGAAGGCAGAGAAAGGCAGCGGTGAGCAAAACATGGCATAGACAGGAGAAAAACTAGGGAATTAAATTCAACATCAAGGAGGCCATCAAGATCCTGGGGCTATTAAAACAATAGCAGTCTAGCTGAGACACGTGATTAAGAGACAGAAGAAGGACAAGCATCATAGTGGGACAGGAGCAAGGTAAAAGGAAACAGAGGAAAGCTCTAGGAAGCAAAGCTATGAATAGAGGTATAAACACAGGTGAGTACATATGTAAATATTTTAATTCATAATAATAGAAGTATTGACTTATGTACATATAACTATATGTCAATACATTGAGGTAGTGGACAGACTCTGAGTCTCTGTGATGCTCATCCTACCAACATGATCACTGAAGACAATATGGGTGCACAAACAAATGTACTGAAGAAAATTGATGGTGCCCAGCTATCAAGAGATCTAGTACTTGGGTCTTAAAAGCTTGAAGTTAAAGCTTCTCATCTAGCTGAGAAGCAACAACGGCTATATGGAAGAAGCATACAGACCTGTGTGATAGTGAGATATCAACTGGATTGGCTAACAGGCATTGGAAGATAACAAACAAAGAAACAAACATATTTCTGAGAATGAGGGGGTTTGGAGCAGAGACCAAACTAAAGCGATCAGGTTTTAAGTGGGACACCATTGACCAGGGGGTGGGGGGTGGGGTTATTGATTAAAAATTTGGTCTATATGGGGCAAAAAAATTTTCATAGAACGCAAAAATAGTAATGTAATATATTTATTTTATTTTAAAATGCCACAGAATGTTGTTAAAGTGTTAAAAAGCTGGACATCTGGTCACCTTACCCCAAACCATCAGTAGACAATGGAACATACCCTCACAGAGTGGATGTGTCTATGGATTGTGATAAGAGCTGTAGGAACCTCCAAGAAAATGAAAATAAACAAACAAATAGGAAGGTCACAAGGAAGAGAAGAGTCAATTAGGGCACAGTATAGCATCGATGAAAAACACAATGTTGCAATGTTCCTCTGGTTCTTTGAAGCTTCCTCACCCCGTCCCCATCCCCCGCCCCGTCATGTCCAGAGCAATGTACACTGGTACCGCTAAGAGCTCATGACAAATGAAATTCAGAACAGATAAAATCCTCAGGTACAGAAAAGGAAGCAGAGATACCACAAGGGTAGGGGGGAGGGGATATGAGGAAGAGGAAACAGATGACAATGATCCTTGTGTAACCCGCCCCTGCCCCAAGGTGGATGAACAGCAGAAAATGATCTGGGGGAAGGGAGACAGCATTAAGATATGAAAATAATAATAATTTATAATTTATCAAGGGGTCACCAGGGTGGGAGGGGAGAGGCAGGGAAAAAAAGAGGAGTTGATATCAAGGGCTCAAATAGAAAGTAAACCTTTATAAAAAATAATGATGGTAACATAAATACAAATATGCTTGATTCAATTGATGTATGGATTGTTATAAGAGCTCTAAGAGTCTCCAATAAATTGATCAAAGAAGAAGAAAAGAAAATAGAGAGATCAAGAGAGAGAGAAAGAAAGATAAATAAAAAGGTCTGGTGCGGCACAGTTGCCCAATGCAATATTGTGTGATTTTTTTGACTGTTGTTTCCTAGAGCATTCATTGTGTATTAGAATAAAATGAATTACTTGGCAACTTCAATATTTTCTCCATTTACTATATCCATTGGTACAATTTTGAGAATTCTGCTCTTCTTTTTAAATTTATTTTTTTTAATTCTGTACTTCTTTACAGTGAGTTATAATTCACACTGAAGACTGCATCTTTGATTTTTATCAAGTGCTTCCAAATCCTCCTTCCCTTCACCAAGCAAGACTGTGTCATCTGTATATCACACTAATAGGTTTGCTGGAATAATATGTATCTTGATATAGCATATAGGGTATTGATGTAGCCAAACCGTGATTGTATGCCTAACAACAAGTCAACAATCTTGGTAAAGTTGTCTTCATACTTTATGCACCATGGATTTTCAGTCTTAGGTCCTTAGGTTATAAGTGTATTTGAGACAGAGTCCAGTTCACCCAATGGATATCAAGGATGCAACCTCTAGAGTATTTCATATGCCCTGATGATGCAAGATTCAATGCTCCAATGTTCCAGAACATCCAGACTGGGTTCCCAGGAGGCACCCAGAAGCCCATGTCAATGTGGTGCATTCAGTGCATATCACCAAGGACATTCCCCTCCTGGAGTCCCTAAAACATCCCCCTAGCCCGCATGCAGGTCACCTTTTCTACTAGCAATCTTGCATTCATGCACCCGCCCATGTACTTGCTACATTTCCTTGCTCCCGCTTGAGTTTTCCATCAGTATCCCTCACCTCTCTGACAGTGCTGTCTATGTTTCTGGGCGGACATGGTTTGATCCCAGGATTCCTCTGGTAAAATGACCTTCAAGAGGCAGAACTAGAAAAGATGGTGTATGAATCATTGGCACAGACAGACTGACTACCAGTCTGTGTGGCCACCCTGACTGGATGCCCTGCAAGTCTGAGCTCGTGCCTCTCCTGTTGCTTGCTCCTGTAACAGTGGACTCATACAGTATTTGTCCTTTTGTGATTGACTAACTTCATTTAGTATAATGTCTTCCAGATCACTCCATATCCTGAGGTGCTTCATGCTTTCATCCCTGTTTTTAAGGGATGTGTTGTATTCTTTGTATGTAAGTACCCAAGTTGTTTATGTTGTGTTTTTTTTTAACCCAATATTCTACTGATCAGAATTTAAGCTGTTTCCAACTCCTTGCTATTGTATACTGTGCTGCAATGAACACGGAGAGCATATGTCTGTTCAAGATCTGCTTCTTAATTCTTTGGAGGATGGACCAAATAATAGTATTGCTGGGTCATACGCTATTTTAATTGCCATCTGTTTTAGGAATATCCGTTTCACTTTCCTTGGTGGCTGTTTATATTTACAAGCCCACTGGCAGTGAATAAGAATTGCAACCTCACCACACCCTGGCCAGCACTTGCTGTTCTCAGCATTGTTGTTGTTTTTTTTAAACTGGGTTTTGGTTATGGGAGGACATCACTATGTCAATCTCTAGAGGGTCCTGTTGGGAAGGTTTGGAATAGGATTGGAAACAGGTCTTTTGATCAGCCCTAGGGTGATTCTGATTCACAGCCAATCTTTTTAGAGACACTGCACCCACATCATGAGTATAAGATGTGGGACAGCTATGTTGAAGGAAACACTATTATTAATCAAAAGGGGTCACTGAAGCAATAAATGTGGCCACTTGTATAAATTAAAATGTCAACAGTTTTACCAAAAGGAAAGATTTTGGAAGGCAGGTTCAATTGACACTATGAATCTACCTTAGTTCCCTAGAGCTGCTATCACAGAAACATCACATAACTCCAACAAATAGCACTGTATTTTGTTACCATTTAGGATTCTCAAAGACTAAAGTTAAATAAATTCTGGCTGTAAAGGAAGGTCTTTTTGATTATATCTGCATGAAGGTTCTTGCCTCCTTCAACATTTTGTGGATTAGGACTGCCAGGAAAACCTCCATGTGTCTGGGCACCAGTCTTATCCTAGGACAAGGAGGTTCTAGAACACATTGGCCCACCTCCAAAGGACATTACACTATTGGCTTTTCTGTTCTGATGATGATGGTCCTTCCTTCTTGGCTCACATGTTTAATCATATTATATTTCAAAAGACATTGACTCAAGATGCAACCTAATTTTGTAGATTTCACCTACCTTATTAAAAATAACTGTCTCTAATTCTGCCTTATTAACATTATAGAGTTAGATAGTACAACACATGGGATAATCATATCAGATCACAAATGGGAGATGATTATATTAGATCATAACATGTAGGATGATTGTATAATACTAAAAATCATGCCTTAGTCAAGTTGGCATATAGTTGAGGAAATAAAATACAGTTCATAATAACTAGGTTAATTATTAGTAAATTCTAGAGGTACTGATACCTCCATCTTCACTTATAATCTAAGCCATCACTGGGTCTTTCTTCATGTCAGGTGACATCAAAAAGAAAATAAGCCAAAGGAGATATTTTTCCAGAAATTATAGTCAAAACAAACAAATTTTGTTTTGCTGTATATTAATGTGAATGCTAGTGTCAATATATTATGACTCACAGCAACTCATATCTTTCAGAAGAAAATTTTACTTAATAGGTTTTCAATGACTGCAACCTAGCTGAAGCAGATCACCAGACCTTTCTTCCCAGGTATTTCTAGATAGGTTTGAACCAATAACTCCTTGGTTTAAAGCACTAAAGTGTTTGTATCACTCAGGGATTCCTAAATGCACACATACATATATGAAACCCCAGGATGGTGAAAGAGTTACATATATATATTCCTACTACCCACCCCTAGAAAAGCAATTTGAAGATAAGATGACAGTGCTGAAATGATAGTGCACAATTGATCTAGATCAAACACAACTGATGCTGAATCAGAAATCAGAAAAAGAAGAAACCAGGTATTATGGCATTAATGACAAAGCCATAAAAGAGCAAATAATAAAGTTCACTCTGTTCTGAATTGCTTTTGTACCTCTATTGAATATTTTTTCATTTTAAACAAAGATTTTATTGGCACATAATCCATATAGCATGCAATTCATCAGTTATGAGTGTTATGATCATTACCTCACACAATTTTAGAACATTTTCTTCTTTCTTGTTCTTGTTATTAACTCCATATTCCCCCCAACTTCCTCTGCCATACCACCAAGAAACTATTAGTTCAGTTATTGTCTCTAACAATGTACCTATACTAGATTTTGTATACAGAAAAACATGCAAAAACAGTAAGAAGAGATGAAAGCAAAAACATACCAAAAAAGCCTAACAACAATAATAAAATAAAGCAGAGGCAACCCTTAACAGAAAAGGAAGTAGAAAAGATTTAAAAACCTGGACCAAATTTAAAATGGGTAAAAAGAGAAATCAAATGACAAGTGTTAAATCATTGCATTTTCAACGATTCACTTTGCAATGTCCTCTGCAAGGCTCTTCATATTCCTCATCCTTGGTCAGAGGGGATTCACCTTTGCATTCCCTCCACCCCACCCTCTCTCCACCCCTCCAGCAGCTTCAATCCAACCACCGGGCTGAAGGGGATCAATCATCGTGGTCTCCCCACATTCCCAGACCCCCTCTCCACTAGCAAACCCTCTCCAGTCCATCTGCATTTGTGGGGTAAAGTTGGGATCATGATGGTTGGGGGGGAAGATGGCTTCAGGAACTAGAGGAAATTTGTATGCATCATCACTGCACGGCTGCCCCTTGATTGGTCTGTCTCCTCACCATTACTCCCCTGTAAAGGGGTGACCAATTACCCACCAGTGGGCCTTAGGTCCCCATCCTGTTCTCCCCCTCATTCGTAATGATGAGATTCTTGTTCTTTGATGCTCGATACCTGCTCTCTTCAGCCCCTCTTGACCACACATGCTGGTGTGCTTCTTCCATGTGAGCTTTGCCGTTTCTGTGCTGAATGGTGACTCAATTATATCCAAGTCTTTGAGAGTCCAGACATTCAATCATTTGGTAGTTGGGAACCAATGTTTCTCTTATTCTGTTTGCCTCTGTATCCATTTGTCTTCAGCAATATCTGGAGTCAATTGGTCCATTTATTTTTGTTTTTGTTCTTTGATGCCTGATGCCAGATTGTTTCAGCACCTCATGATCACACAGGCAAATGAGCTTCTTCTATGGCTCATGCTACCACATGGTCTGCACATGTGCTTGATGGGCACAGTGATATGTGTGTTTTGCCTAGACCTTTCACCACCGTGTGGCCATGCTGGCTTCTTCTGTGTGGGTGTGGTCTCTTCCCAAGTAAATGGTCTATTGTTTATCTTCAGGCTTTTAAGACTCCAGACAATATATCCTATGATGTCTGAGCACCATCAGCTTTCTTCACCACATTTGCTTGTGCACCCATTTTACTTCAATGATCGTGTTGGTCCAGTGAGCCTCAAGGAATACCAGATTCACATAACAAAGTGTTCTTGCATTGAGGGAGCACCAGGGTGAGAACCCAAGATCCACTTTGCTACAATAGTACTTGGCCTATAGATATGTTCTTAAATTTATTCCCACCTTATACTAGATAATTATATTTATGTATGGACATACCTATATTTAGACCTCTGCAAGTGTCCTTTGCCCTTTAGCTCTTCCCTCTATTTCCTTCCATCTCCCTCCTGTCCCACCATCATGTTTCACCTTCATTAGCGTTTCAGTGTTTCCCTACAGATTCATTGTCCTTGTTTACTCCCAACCAGGCCTCCCACACCCATCTTTCCATCGATTCCAGACCACTTGTTGTTCCCCCTCCCCCATCCATGTGTTTGTCCACACCCCTTCTCCAACCCTTCCTCATCACTGCCCAGTCCTTTCTGTGGTGCATTGGGTCTCCAGAGGGATGTATTCCTCTGAGCATCATGTGTCGGCAAGGAGATTGGACCAGTTCTCTTCCTCTTCCTCCCTTCTTGTCTTTGTCCCTGTGGGCGTGGGATGCTGGCCCCTCCCAGCCTGTTCTCTGCCACACCCACTTCTAGGAAAGGAGTCCATCTGACTCTGGTTGCATCTGGCTCTGTAGCTCTCTCTCTTCTTGCATTCTTCCATGCATCTACGCTGTCTTCATGTTTGGGTGCTCGTGGTAGGAACTGCTTGCCCACTCTGGTTTCTGTGGAGACAAGACCAATACTCTCTGCCTGGGTGGAATATTGCCCCATTCCCTCTGTTATCTGTTCACTTTTGAACTTCCTTTTATCTCCCTATACCCTCCATCCCCTCATCCTCCCATTACTGTGTTACACCTACATGTACCTCCCTGGGTTTGGTCCTCCCTCCTCCCTTTACCCTACATCTTGTACCAACTAATATGGTACAGGAGTTTTCTCTTTTATACTCACCATACTGTTTCTATTTACTTCAGGTGGCTTATGCAGTACTTCTCCTTTTGTGATAGAGTGGCTTCGCTCAGCATAATTCCCTCCAGTTCTTTCCACACAGAGATGTTTTTCATGAGCTCATCAGAGCTTTTGAGTGAGGCATAGTACTCCATTGTGTGTATGTGCCAGAGTGTGTTGATCCATTCATCTACTGATGGAAATTTAGGTTGTTTCCAACTCTTTGCAATTGTGAATTATGCTGCAATAAACATTGGCGTGCATACAACTGGCTGTGGTTTATTTCTTGTCTCTTCTGGATATATGCCCAATAGTGAGATAGCTGGATTGTAGGGTAGCTCAACTTCGGTTTTCATTAAATATCACCAGACTGCTTTCCACAGCGACTGTACATATCTACACAACCACCAGCAATGTAGAAGTGTTCCTATTTCACCACATCCCATCCAGCATTTGCTGCACTCTGATTTTCTGATCTGGGCTAGCCTCAAGGATGTTAGATGATATCTCATGGTTGTCTTGATCTGCATTTCTCTAATGGCTAGTGAGCGGGAGCATTTCCTCATATATTTATTAGTCATATGGACCTCGTCCCTAGTGAAATTTCATTTCTTTTTCCTATTTCTTCACAGGGTTGTTTCTTCTAATCTTCTTGCAGGAAACGAGGGTATTGTAGATTTTTGTAATAATCCTTTTGTCTGTTATGTCGTTGCAAAAAAATCCTCTCCCAGTCTGTGGGTTGTCGGTCTACCCTCTTGGTCAAGTCCTTTGATGCACACATGTGTTTTATTCTTAGTAAGACCAATTTGTCAATTTCAGGTTCCCCTGCATTTGTACCCTGTCCTAATGCAGTCAGCCTTTGTATTCCATGGGTCAAAGTTCTTACATTCCCCGATTCTCTCACTAATGGTTTTGATGGTTTGTGGTTTTACTTCCTGGTCCGTGATCCACCTCAAGTTTGTTCTTGTGCATGAGGTGAGGTAGAGATCCTGATTCATTTTTCTACATGTAGATTTCCATGGTCTCCAGCACCATTTGTTGAAGAAGGCATCACGCTTCCATTTGATGCTTTTGGGGCCCTTGTCAAAAATCAGTTGTCTATATGCTAATGATTTCATTTCTGGGTTTTCTATTCTTTTCCATTGATTCTTTTCTATATATCTGTCATTATGCCAGTACTATGCTGTTTTGACAACTATGGCTTTGTAGTAAGTGTGAAAATCAGGTAAAGCCAACCCTCCGACTGTGTTCTAATCCTTGAGGAGATCCCTGCTAATTCTGGGCCTTTTCCCTCTCCATATGAAATTTGTTGTCAATTTTTCCAGTTCTCTGAAGAAGGTCAATGGTATTTGGATTGGCATAGCATTGAATTTATAAAGTGTCCTGGGTAGGATAGACATCTTTACTATATTGAGCCTACCTATCCATGAGCATGGGATATTCCCCCACTTGTGGAAATCACTTTTTGTTTCCTGTAGTAAGGTTTTGTAGTTTTCCTTGTATAGGTCTTTTGTTTTTTTGGTTAGATATATCCCAAGGTACTTCAATTCATTCTTGGCTATTGTGAATGGTACTGCATTCTTGATCTCCTCTTCTGTGTTCCTGTCAGATATGTAGAGCAGACCAATCGACTTCTGCTTGTTGGTCTTGTATCCTGCCACTCTCCCATATTCTGTTATTGCTGTTAGTACTCTGGTTGTGGAGCTCTTGGGATTTGCAATGTACAGGATCATGTCATCAGCGAATAATGATAATTTGACCTCCTCCCCTCCCATTTGGATACCTTGGATGTCTTTCCATTGTCTTATGTTATTTGCTAAGACCTCCAGTGCAATGTTAAATAGCAGTGAGATAAGGGACATCCTTGTCTAGTCCCCTTCTTCAGTGGAATTGATTTAGTTTTTACTCCATTGACTATTATGTTAGCTGTCAGCTTCTCATAGATAGCTTGTATTAACTTGAGGAACTGTCCTATTCCTATCTGTCAGAGTGTCTTGATTAGGAAAGGGTGCTGGATGTTGTCAAATGCTTTTTCTGCATCTATCGATATTATCATATGGTTCTTATACTTCATCTTATTGATATAATGTATAATATTGATTGGTTTACAGACGTTGAACCATCCCTGCATCTCTGGGATGAATTCTACCTGATCCTGATTGATTATGCTTTTTATATATTTTTGTATTCTATTGGCCAATATCTTGTTGAAGATTTTTGCATCTATGTTCATTAGAGATAGTGGTCTATAGTTCTCTATTCCTGTGGGATCCTGTCCCTGTTTGGGTATACTGGCTTCATAAAATGAGTTGGGGAGTTTTCCATCCTTCTCTCTACTCTGGAAAACTTTGTGGAAGATTGGTGCTAACTCCTCCCCGAAAGCCTTATAAAATTCCCCAGTAAAGCCATCAGATCCAGGAGCTTTTTTGTTGGTATATTCTTGATAACCATATCTACATCTTCTCTTGTTATGGGTTTGTTTAGTTCCTTGACCTCTATTTGGGACAGTCTAGGGAGGGGTTATTTTTCCAGATATTTGTCCATGTCTTCCAGATTGTTAAGCTTGTTGGAGTACAGATTTTCATAGTACTTTGTGGTAATCCTTTTAATTTCATTAGGGTCTGTTGTGATTTCCCCCATTTCATTCCTAGTCCTGTCTATTGTTGCTTGTTCTTTCCTTTCTTTGGTCAGGTTTGCCAGTGGCCTGTCAATTTTATTGATCCTGTCAAAGAACCAACTTTTTGCTGCATTAATCTTTCACATTTTTTTTGTCTTCCTAGTGGTTCAACTCTACTCTAATTTTTATTATTTCTTTCCTTTCACTTTTGGAGGGATTATTCTACTGGCACTGTTTTGGTTGTTGGAGTTTTTGTGAGAGTGTGTCTGCTATAAGACTCTCTCCTTTTTTTATATATGCTCCTATTGCAATCAGGTTACCTCTGATAACTGCTTTCGCAGTATCCCAGAGGTTTTGATACAAAATATTCTCATTCTCATTAATTTCTAGAAATGTTTTGATCTCCCTTCTAATCTGGGTCATTACCCATTCATGCCGCAGAAGTTCATTATTCATCCTCCAACTGTTTGCCCTGGTTTTATACTAGTCTTTTTATTAATCTCCAGCTATATGGCATGGTGGCCAGAGAAGGACATCTGTATGATCTCTATATGTTTGAATTTACTTATGCTTGACTTCTGTTCCAACATGTGGTCAATTTTTGAAAATGTGCCATGTGGACTTGAGAAAAATGTGTATTTTTTTGCGTTTGGATGGAAGGTCCTGAATATGTCTATCATATTAACTTGTCTTATTGTGGCATTTAGTTCAATAGCCTCTTTGCTGAGCTTCTTTCCCAAAGATCTGTCTTTCTCTGGTAGTGGTGTGTAAAAGTCTCCTACTATAATTGTTGAGTCTGTAACTTTTTTTTTTCATGTTCTGAATAGTCTGACAAATTTCACGGGTCTCTCATTTGGCATGTATATATTTATTATGCTCACTGGTTTCTGGTGAAGCGTACCTTTGAGCATTATAGAGTGCCCCTCCTTGTGTCTTTTTATGGCCTGAACCTTTAGGTCTGTTTTATCTGAGATTAAAATTGCAACCCCTGCTTTTTTTGATTCACCATTAGTCTGATATATCCTCCTCCAGCTTTTTAATTTTGGTTTATTCTTGACTGTAAACTTAAGGTGTGTTTCCTACAGGCAATAGATTGAAGCATTATGTTTTCCAAGCCAGTCAGCCAATCTTTTAATTTTAATAATGGGTTCAGACCATTGACATTTAGAATTATCATCCCAATCTGTGGGTTAATCGCTGGCCTTTTGTGTTTTTTGGTGTGTGTGTTTTCTCATTCCCCTTTTCATAGCTCTGCTGTGTTTTTCATTGGGGGCTTCTTTTTTGCTGTGTTTTCTACTTATGGTCATATAGTCTTGGTGATTGGGGTTAGTCTTTTGGGTCTTGGATGAGGTTAGAGAATAGGATGTTCACCTGTTTGTGCTTGGTGGGTGTTGGTCTTCTGGCCATAGTGAGTTGGCAAGTATTTTCCTCAGATTTGGGTGTCTCACAGCATATTCTTTGAGTTTTTCCTTATTGTGGAAGACCCTTATTTCCCCATCTATCTTGATAGATAGCTTTGCCGGGTAAAGAATTCTAAGGGAGGCGTTGTTTTCCTTCAACTTCTGGAAGATATTGGTCCACTCTCTTCCCCTCTGTATGGTTTCAGTTGATGGGTCTGCACACATTCTTACCTGAAAGCCCTTATATCTGACCATCCTCTTTATCTTGCTGCTTTCAGGATATTCGCTTTTTCCTCGAAGTTGGATAGTTTAACTATTATATGCCTTGGTGAGTTCTTCCTGGGGTCTAGTCTACTCAGTGTTCTGTCTGCTTCCTATATGATAGGCTGGTTCTCATTCACTAGGTTGGGGAAATTTTCTTTCAGAAATTGCTTTGTTAAATTAACTATTAATTTCTTCATTGTATCTTGTTCTGCTAAGCCAATGATTCAGATGTTGTTTCTTTTCATAGCATCGCTCATTGATCTCAGGTTTCCCCCTGTCTCTTTTATTATCTTATTTGATTGCTTTTCACGTTTATTGAGGTCAACCTGATTGTCTTCAAGATTGCTGATACGAGTCTCAGCCTCTTCTAATCTGTTCATGAGATCAGCAACCCTGTGCGCAGCTTCTGCTATTTACCCTGTTAACTCCTATATTTCCTTCTGGTGCTTGATCCTCATTCTCTCATTCAAATAATCTATTGAATATTTTTATGACCTTTTCAGGTTCATAGACTTTTGTTTCCTGCTGTCTACTGGCTTAAAAATATCTTTATTCTTATCACAGACAAATGAGCAGCTGAATCCAATTTTAAGTCCTAGTCATCCTATCTATTCAGATAACCAAAGGAGGTTTATCCAATAAGAAAGGAATGTGTAGGCTTACACTATCTTAAATTTAAGATAGTGAAAATTTTCACATGAGTTTCAAGACATCTTGCATTGATTTCACACACGTGTGATGTGGTGAAAACATTTGAAAGTATTCACTGCTGATTAATAAGTAGTCACAAGCAAATCTGTGCTAGCTTGCTTACCAGGCACTCTGTAAGCACCCTTGTCTTGGATGACAAAATATTAAACTTCAATTCTTTAGGAAGGTGCTATATGCTAGAAGAGAGACAGATGGCAGCCATATCTATAAGTAGAATCTTGGATGTGGTAAAAATTGAAAATCTTTACTAAATATCTACTAATAAGCACAAATAACTCATGCTTACTTTACTTGAATGATCCAACACCGCCAACATGTGGGTTGGTGATATCAACATTCTGCAAACACCTTCTCATCATGACCCTAAATATGTCTCAAAAATGATTCTTTCAAAATTACAGGTAGTTTGACAACCATACAGATACTACAGAAGATCAAAGAATCTAAGAGAAGTTCAAACTCACTGTTAGTCAATGCTAACTCATAGTGATCCTATAGGACAGGAGAGAAATGCCCTGTGAGTGTTTGAATCTGCAGAAAGCCCCATCTTTCTCCCAAGTAGTGGCTGGTCATCTCAAACTGTTGAATTTTCAGTTAGTCTAAAATGGAACCACATCAACTTTACCTGAGAAGCTTCTTACAGTGTTAACAAATGTCTCAATGAGAGTGCAATGGATTAAATTGTATATCCCCAATATATGTGTTGGAAGTCTGACTCTTTTATTTATGTTGGAAATAAGCTTTTCTTTGTTGTGCTGCCGAGGTCATATCAGTGTAGAGTGTATCCTAAACTTAGTCACCTCTGGATTGTAAGGAACAGCACAGACATAGAGGCAAGGAAAAACCAAACAGGTGAAACTAGATCCCCCCATTGAAGGCTGCCAAAGAACCAAGGAATAGAAGAGCTATAGATGCAGTGCGAGACAAGGGTCATCCTGCAGACAACAAAACAAGCACTTCCCTGGAGTTGTCTCCCCAGTCCAGACTTCTAGACTCTTAAACTTGATCTACGAGATCACCACTTGTGGTATTTCGTTGTAGCTGCAGGGAGAAACTAAGGTGAAGAAAGACGGTGAAAGTAACTACATTTCTGGGAGTCATTCTCATTTCACTTTTTACAGATTTAACCATTGTGTCTCCATGCCTAGATGAGATCAAAAAAGGCTATTCAAAGATGCTCTTTTCCTCCTCCCCATCCTTCCACTCTCTGTGGGGACCTGGCTGCTGAGATCATAATGGATCTGGAGTTTGCTGATTCAGTTGACAACCCTGAGTTGTTTCTAATGAGATCACACAAGGGACATACCTACTGGATTCCTGAATGAACTGAGAAAGGCCTACTATTGCAAAATACCTGACCTGCAGTAGACTTGCAGGGAAGAATAAATGAATTTGAAAAGAGGGACTAGACTTCAACCCAGTGTTCCAAGACATGAATTCAACAAGGTGGCTTGAAGCAAAGAACCAATAGAGAGTCTGAGGGGCCAGTCTCAATCTCAACTACTTGGACAGCTCCCCTCCCCAAGAAGTCCCTTCAATTTCCTTCAGCTGGACTGAAGTTACAGCTAAGGGAGAGGGACTGTGTGCTCTGTTTGATCAGAGTACACAGGATCAGATGAAGGGAAAGAAAAAAAGAGTGGAACACATCATGGCCCTCCAAGACCTGAGGATGATATTCCCTCTCAGAGCAGCCAAAGCACAGAGAGGACCCCAGGGCAGTCCCTTCTATGAGACACTGTGCCCCTCACTGACCCATAGTGCTACAGGGGACAACACTGGAGAAACAATGTGGGAATTTGACCCCATCACACTGGGGCAGAACACTAAGGGTATGCAACAGAACAGCAAGGGAAACAGAGCAACAAAGTCCCCAGAGAATATCAAAAATAGATTTTGGGGGTTAGGGCATGGCACCCCATTAGACTTCATCGGAAAATACTCCTAAAGTTCAGCAAACAGACCATGAAGTATTTATAGTTTTATCTTTTTCTTTTTTACTTTTTTACTAGGGGGCTCATATTCCAGAGCTATATGGAACAATATTCTGTTATGACCCATAGAATTTTTTGGCTGTTTTCAGAAGTAATCACCAGTCCTTTCTTTCAGGTTTGTCTTAGACTGGAAGTTTCATTGAAAGCTGCTCTTCCAGGGCTGAGCCCCGGTGGCGTAAATGATTGAGTGCGGGACTGTGGCCAGCAGGTTTGGCGGTTCAAATCCAGCGGTGGCTCTCCGGAGCAGCACTGGGTGGCTCCCACCACCACCAGAGGGTAGTGAGGCCCACAAAAAAAAAAAAAGAAAGAAAACTGCCCTTCCATCACAACAGCATGAAAGTCACCACAGTACAACAACAAATTGAAAGAGAGGTGTTTTGTTGGTTTTAAGTATTGTCCTATGATGCTGATTCAGAATAAACTTACAACAGAACAAAATGCTACCTGGTTTGCACTAGCCTCATAAATGTTTGCATGGTTGAGTTCATTATTGTAGCTACTGTGTCAATCCATATCATCTAGAATCTCGCCCTTTTTCACCCTCTACTTTACCAAGTATGATGATCTTTTCCAGGGACAGTTCTCTCCTGAGAATGTATTCAAAGTATGAGGGGTGAAGTCTTGTCATTCTTGCCTAAGGTACTCCTTAGGAGTAAAGATGACAAGACTTGACTTGTGTATTTGGACATGTTATCAGGAGATAACTAGAAGTGGTAGATGCTTTCAAAACATGGTAGCAATAGTAATAATCATAAAAATGTAAAATGCAATGATGGATGCTAATGAAAGTTTTTATCATGGAGTCTAGGGCTTTCTACAAAGAAAAGAATCCAGAAAATTCTTATTACCTAAGAGTGAATAATACCAAGCCAACACTGAACTAGGATTCTAGCTATTTCTAGATATTTTCTGGCTTAGGGGTGTGGGGGGAGAGGAATCTTATTTGTAGCACCTTGTATACTTTTATTTCAATGTTCATTTGAGGAATACATAATTTGTTTTATAATATTGCTTAAATACCTATTCAAATGGGTCAAAGGCAGGCCTAATTCCCTTGCAAGACCCAAGAACTTCATTTGCTCTCTGGCTGCCACGGCTCCCCACCCCCACCCCTCCCTCCCAGGCTGATGTAAAGTTTAAAGGGTCCTCCTTTCTCTTCTTTGGCTGCAGATGGAAAATGTGGAGTCTCTGAGGGTGGGGAATGTGGAGAAGGACCCAGCCAAGAGAGTCAGCAATGAGAGGAGGCAATAGTGCCAGCTATTCATGTTCCTGCGGGTCTCAGTGCACAGTGTGGGCATTGTTTTAAATCCCATAGAAATTGTCCTACACAGCCCGCAGTCATATTAGCTGCCTAGCCATTTTTTCACATAAATCATTCATGCTGACGTGAGTAAATAATACCACATGTGGTCATGATGACAGTTGTGTCCGTAATGTATTCATCTTAAGGTATTCGTGGCTTTTACTATGAAAAGGTGTAAGTGAATGACATTAGAACACACTTCAGTCCGAATAGCTGGCTATCTTTATGAGGAGCACGAAATCAGAAACTTGCATTTGGGGAGAAGCCGAGGGCAGGCGAGGGTGGTGAGTTGTGCTCTCAGCACAATGAGGTCTTATAAATTTGATGGGATATATAAATAATTAGTAACACTCCTACTCCCACCCCTACTCATTTTATATGCACATTTGCAGGCTGGCTCCCACTCATGTCTACTTCTTGCTTTTTTGTACAAGTCTGAAATCATCTTTGTTAAAATTGGATGCAATCCTTGGGGCCAAGCATTCGCCTCCTTCCAATTCTCTTTCTTTCCTCTTCAAACACCGACCACCTGGTGTGTGTGTGTGTGTGTGTGTGTGTGTGTGTGTCTGTGTGTCTGTGTGTGCCTAGTCCTGTGATAGATGCAAGACATTCCATGGATAGCAGGGTATCAAAGAAGGACCCAAACAATGGCCATACAGAGAAACCATGTACAGCAGCTTCAAATCCAAGATGACCATATGCATAAGTAGTTGGAGCTTTTCGCTCTCCTCCTTGGATGCCTGTTAAAATGAGTGAACTAAGTGGAAAGACTGGCAAAGAAGGTTGGGGAAATTATGTTGTTGGGATTCAGGAGTGAAGGCTATCAAAAAACCACACCAAAGAGAGAAAATTCTTTTTTTTCCCTTTTAAAAATCATTTTATTGGGGGGCTCGTACATCTCTTGTCACCGTCCATCCCTCCATTATGGCAAGCACATTGTACATTTTTGCCATCATCATTTTCAAAACATTTTATTTTTACTTGAGCCCTTGGTATTAGCTCCTTATTTTTAAAAGATACAAAATTCTAGAAGGTCAATAGGTTTGGGAATAATTGGAGTAGAACACAGAGTTCTGTGCTAGATGCAGACAATAGAAACTACCTTTCTGGGATGAACAAATATACTTTCTCTGTCTCTCATATCACTCTATTTTTGTGTTAGGTCTATAATTCATGGCAATGGCCACAGAGAACTCGCAGACAATGCTCACAATTGTGAGACTTACTAAGGAAATTAAAAGCTTATAATTTATGTAAGACATGTGCAGATAAAATTTTTCAGTCAGGATAATCACAATTAACCCTACTAATAATCACTCAGCGCTGAATGATATGACAGAATCAGTGTATTCCACTGTCACCGTTTTATCCAGATCCGTTAGGAAAAGGAAGTTCATTTGCTAGGTGCAACCACAGCTGTGGGAAAAGTTGTTAGACCCCATCATGTTAGTTCCAACTCATAGTGACTCAATGTACAGCCGAACGAACCCTGCCCGGTCCTGCCCTATCCTCCAATTGTTCTTATGTTCTGTGTCAGAAAGGTCATATTAAATAATTTACTGCATTGTAGTGCTCCTGGATCAGAGTAAGAACAACCCAAATACTAATGGGTAAGGTTAAAATAATACTTCCCAGTGTTCCTTGGGAATCTAGTTGAGGCAAAACTTAGGACAGTATTCCCAAACCTGACTAATCATCACTATCTCCTGAGGGAATCTCCTAAACCTACAGCTTTGTAGGGCAGGTCTTTCCTTATTCTTAGGAATCCTTTGTGGCAGCTTCAGGTAAGCACTGGACTGCAAATCACGAGTTGGGGGTTCAAGTCCACCAGTGGCTCTATAGGGGAGACAGGTGAAGCTGTCTACTTCTGTGAAAATGTATAGCCTCAGAACCCTTTTATAAAACTATTACTTGTATCAAAGAGCTTGAGAATATGACTTTCTAGGTGCTACTGAACTTGTCTTAAAGAGCTACCACACTCTTTTTACTGAGATTGTTGACTAATGTGTAAAAGTTGATTGAGGTCAGAGTGGGCTTAGAAAAAAACCCAGAAACCTCACCCTTTATTACAATGTTAATAGAACATTACCATTCTAGTACATGTTGTGTATGTTTGCTCCAGAGTGAGGAAGAGGGAGAGGGAGAAAGAGGATAAAGGTTTAGATATATAGCACATCAAGCTTTTGTACCACTCAGTAATTTCATGGAAACATGTCCTTAGGCAGAAAACACATTCCGACTCTTAAGTATCCAAATAAACTGAACACCAGAAAATGGATGAGGAAGGAAAGTCTGCAAAGGCCTTCCTCTTTCTCAATGCTCTTCTACCTTACTCTCTTTCAATATCTTGCTTCATAAAGTAGAGGGGCAGGAAAACAGAGGAAGACCTTTGACAAGATGGATTAATACAATGGCCTCAAAAAGCAGAACAATTATGAAGATAGTTCAGGCAGTGTTTCGTTCTGTTGCACATACAGTCCCTATGAATTGGCACCAACGGCATGGTATCTAACAGCACCATCTAGTTTACCAAACATGACGTCTTTTCACAGGTGCTGTTCTATTCTGATAAGCTGTCCTAGTACATGAAATGAAAACTCACCAACCTTACTTCTAAGGAAAAAGCTGGCTATGCTTTCAAGACTGAAGTGCTTGAACATACCATGGCTTGGGCCAGGCACATAATAGTGCTCAGAGTCATATTCTTGCTTTTCAACATGTTAAAGATATTTTGTATAGTAGATTTACCCAGTACAATGCATCATGTGATCACTTGACCACTGCTTCTAGGAGTTTTGATTGGGCTCTAAGAAAGACAAAATCCTTGCGGCCAAGTCCCGGTGGCTTAAGTGGCTGAGTGCAGAACTGCAGCCCGCGGACTTGTTGGTTCAAATCCAGCGGTGCCTCTCAGGAGCAGCACTGGGTAGTGCCCATGACCCCCAGAGGCAGTGATGCTCACACACACACACAAAAAGACAAAATTCTTGACAACTTAAATCTTTTCTCCATCTATCATGATGTTACCTATTGGTCCAGTTGTAAGGGTTTTTTTGTCTTTTCATTTTGCTGCCTCTCCATACTGCGATCCTTGGTTTCCATCTGTAAGCACTAAAAATCCTATTCACTTTCAGCAAGCAATGTTGTGTAATCTGCATAACATTGGTGTTAATAAACCTTCCTCCAATCTCGATGCTGAGTTCTTCTTTATGTAGTCCAGCTTCTCGGCTGATTTGCTCCATCTCCTGTATAAAGAAGTATGGTGAGTAGATACAACTCTGAAGAGCACCTATGTGAATTCTAGCATGTGTGGTATTCCCTTGTTATGCTTGCACAACTACATTTTGATCCAGGTATAAGTGCTTACTGAGAAAAACTAAGTGTTCTGGAATTCCCATTCTCCTCAAGATCGTCCATGGTTTGTTATAATCCACACAGTGGAATGTCTTTGCATAGTGAAGGGAATGAAATAAACATCTTTCCGGTATTCTCTACTTTCAGGCAAGATCCATCCAATGATTTCCCTGTTCCATATCCTTTTCTAAATCCAGCAGCCTCTGGCAGCTCGCTGTCAATGTACTGCTGCCATTGCTGTTGAATGATCTTCAACCAATAAAATTTACTTACATGTTATATCAATGGTATTATTCTGTAATTTAAGTTTTCTGTTAAGAATGGAGATAAATGTGCATCTCTTCTAGTCACTTGGCCAGCTAACAGACATGCCACCTCCCCCACCACTCACCATTTGAATTTTTTTTAAGATTCAGTACTTACCCATGTAGCTGTTGTCTGTTGATTAGGGTGCCAACAGGACAATAGTAAATGGTGGAACTGATTGCCCTTCTCCCGCTCCCACCAACCAGAAAAACTGACCCCTGTGTGGTCTACTCTGTCAAAGGGATTTTTTAAATGTACACACAAAAGGTGGCACTCCCGTCCCCTCCCCCCAATCAGAATTTTATTTTTCAAAACTATGGATTTTTTTTAACGAAACAAGCTTATCATCTTCAAAGTACCTTCCCTTACACTTAAAGCATTTGTCAAATCTGTGATTCCATTCTTGAAAACATTTTTAAAACTCATCTGTTTGAATGACGGATAACACCTCCCTCATTTTTTTCTTCACCTTGCTACCTTGTCAAATCTCAGTCCTTTAATGTCCCTCTCCATTCATGAAAACAAAAAGAAGTCACACTGAGTGAAGTCAGGTGAGTCGGGTGCATGGGACAAGGAAGCATGCTGTTTTTTGCCTAAAACTGGTGCACCGAGATAGCTGCATGAGGGGGACCATTGTCATGGTGGCAAACCCAGTTCCCCATTTGCCACAAATCAGGCATTTTCTGTTACACATTGTTTTGTAATCTTTTCAGAACCTCTAAATAGAAAGTCAGAGTAACAGTCTGACCTGGTGGAATGAACTCGACCACAAGTCAACAATTTTGTCCTTTCAGGAAGTTGACAGACTTCAAGAACAAGGTTTTTCATCAATCATCATTTCACCACCTCTTTTGAAATGAGAAAACCATGTAGTTTTTTCTTGTAAGCTATGTTCAACATCAAAACAGTTTCTGTGGCATTTTTCCTAGCAGGACACAAAATTTCACAACTGTAATTTGTTGGCCATCACAAAAAACGAGGTTCAAGTGAAACTGCTTTTACAAAAAATTCACTGTGACCAGAGAGAACCTTTCCAGGAGACATCACTGGGTACACTAACTCAGAGTGAGTTGTTCAATGCTCCCCTAGTGGGAAAAATGAACACTAAAAAAGCTCCATTCTGCCCAGAGCAACTACAGTTTGGGGGGTGCCCCCTCATAAGTAGATGACATGGATCATGAGCATTAGTCAGGCACACAATCTCATTACTTGGCAGAATGCATTAGAAGATTATGTGATCTGATAATAGATGCCTCCCTTTGTTTTAACATTTTTATCTATAGTAGTAGTCTCATGTCTCATAGTCTCACAATGCTTTTGTGATTGCTTGTCCACCCCTATCATGGGGTGTTTTGTGGTTTCATCACTGTTTTTCAGGGCTACATAGTATTACATTGTAGGTATGTACTGGAGTTTCTTTATCCATTTTTCTATTAATGGCTGTTCCGATCTTCGTATCGTGAACTGTGCTATGAGAGTTTAGCTTTTTCTTTGCCCAATTGTATTCCCTTGGTTTATTTTGCCCTCTAGTGATTCTTGCTAAGACTTCTTGCATGATTTTGTGTTTGAATGGTGATTCTTGGGAAATGTTTTCCGTATCTCCTCATTGAATATGGTGAGTGTTGGTCATTGGTTTTTGATATAAGACCTTTATTATGCTGAGTATTTCCCTTCTATTCTTATTTTACTACATATTTCTAATCAGAAAGGGAATTGCATATTATCAAATGTTTTCCTCCATCTATTGATATGATCATGTGATTGTTATTCTTGCTTATATGGTGGATTACATATAATTACATAGGATTTTTTTTCCTATGTTGAATCATCCCTGTGTTTCTTGCATGAATCCTACTTCATCACAGTGGATTATTTTTGATGTGTTGTTGGATTATGTTAGCCAGAATTTTGTTGAGAAATTTTCGTCTACATTCATAGAGGCTATTAGTCTGTGTTTTTCCATATTTGTCCTTTTGGGAACTTTGCTGGTTTTTCCAGATTGTACTTGTTTCACAAAATGAGTTTGGGAGTTTGCTGTCCTTTTTAATATTCTGAACTAGTTTGTGTGGAATTAGTGACACCTATTCACAGAATACGGGTAGAATTATGCCTCTGAAGCCTTGGATTTTCTTGATCAGAACTTTCTTAATGATCTTATTTTTTATTATTTTTTATGTCTGCTGAGGTACATAAAAGTATATCTGTTTGTGCTAATGTAGGTAGGTAGTGTATTTCAAGTTATTTAGCTAGTTCTTCTGGGTTATCAGCTTGTTACAGTCTTTCATGGTAATGTGTTGTTTTTTTTTTTAATTTGGATCTGTTGTGAATTGCCTTTTTTTATTTCTAATTCTAAAAAAATTAAATCTTCTCTTGCTTTCCCTTTGTTAAGTTTGCCAACGTTTTCTTTTTAATGCTCCTGAAGTCAATTTTTTTAAAACTCCTAAAGAACAAATTTCTTGTCATATATTTTTCCATTTTCTGTTGTCCAATTTATTTATCTCTGCTCTAAAGGTCACAATTTATTTTCTCCAGTTATTGGAGGGTTTATATTGTTGTTCTTGTTTTAGTTGTTGAAAGTGTTGTGGTAATGTCTTGATTTTGGATTTATCTTCTTTTTTTTTCAGGTATGCATTGCCCTCTCATAACTGCTTTTCTTTGACTCCCATTGCCTTGGTAAATTTTTCTGCTTCCCTTGATTTTTAATCAATTTTTGTTTCGGGGTTTAAAGTGTGTCTCTTGTTGACAGAATAGGTTGTTGTTAAGCACTGTCCATTTGGTCTAACCCACAGCTACCCTGTACACAAAAGCACAAAAGACCACCCAGTCCTGCACCATCCTCACAATTGCTCTTATGCTGCAGCCATTCGGTGACCACAATGTCAATCCACATTGTGGAGGGCTTTCCTTCCCCGTCCGTCCTCTTCACTACCATTCAACTATGCCATTCAACTTTGTCTTTCTTCAGGGACTAGCCTCTTCTGACAAAATATGTAAGATGGGGTCGTGCCACCCTTGCCTGTAAGGAGCACTCTGATGATTCTCCTTGTTTGTCCTTTTGGTAGTCCATGGCATTTTCATTATTTTGCTCAGTATAACATCCTTGGTTGGCAGGTTGTATTTTAGAATTTTATATATTTTATTTCATTGCTTAGGAGTTCAAGTTTATCTTTATTGATTCTCATTTTTGGGTGATTGTTCTTTTTTCCCAGATGGACTCAGGAATCTGATATTTCCCTTAGATTTGAGAGTTTGACAATGATATGTTGTTGATGTTCTTTTGGAATATATCCTGCTTGTAGTTTACTTGGCTTCTTGAATTTTCTACTCCTTTGTGATGTTGGGGTTTTCTTTCAAGACTCCTCATATTATTTTTTCTGTATATTTTTTTCATTTCTTCTCACATCCAATCCTGTGAGCTGTAGATAGTTCCTCTTGATGGTGTCTGACAATATTCTTTGAATTTCTTTGGCTTCCATTGCTTTTTTGGTTGCTATTTTCTCTAGTTTATTGTATTCAGAGTAATTGTCGTCAAGCTCACTGATTAATTGTTCTTTTTCTTCAATTCTATTACTCATTTCTTTTACCATATTGTCTACTTTTAGTATGTATTGTTTGTCTTCTTATATTCCTTGTAGTGTAGGTCTCCAAGTTTTCAGTTCCTTCTGTCGTTCTCAGGGACATTCTCTACATCCCTTGAAGGTATCTACCACAATACTTCTAAGTTCTATTTCTGGTGATTTCAAGATCTCTTTTTCACAGTACTGCCATGTGTTTTGGTGATTTAAGCTAGTTTGCATTGTTTTTCTTGATTTGGGGACTACAGGAGGGCTACAGTTGATTGCTCTTACCTTGGCATTTTGGTGTAACAATTAGTGGTGTGTGGACTGTAGGTCATGGGAGGAGGGGGGAGTTGGCTAAGTTTAATCATGTTGGAAAGATCTAATAGGAGACAGAGATGGTAGGGAAATGGGGGGGGGGAATGAAGTGAGATGCTAAGTAAGGAAGGTATAGTGAAAAAGGGGGGAATAAACTAAAAATAATAGTAGTAATAAAGGGTCATTAAATAGATGAAGAATATGAAAAAATTAGTCAAATGTTTTCTAAGAGAGGTAGTAAAAATTAATAACTGATGTGAAAATATATTTCATATGAAAAAGAGTGAACATAAAGAGTAAGTGGGTGGGGCAGGAGAAAAATGTAAGCAAATAATATAACCATAAAATAAGAGTGTACATATGTATATATTTATGTATGTGTGTGTATGGTACCCCACACACAAAAACGGAAAAACTCGACTGGACAGAACTTTCATAGTACACATTTTTCCTGATAGGTGAGCATCAAGCAACTCACTCTGAATCAGTGGCCGCAGTGGTGTCACCTGAGAAGCAGTTTCATCCAAACCTCATTTGTGTGTGTGTGTGATGGCCAATTGAAAAGAATAGCATGCAGCTGCATTTGGGATAAGAAGACATACAAAGCTGGGAATCGCTGTTCAACTACAGTTTTTAGGGAGCTACATTGCACAACTTTTCTGGATCTCTTTCCACTTTATTTATAAAATGAGGGGTTAGGCAAATAATCACTAAAATATCTTTTTTCTACTGTTCTGTGACTGTCTCCATTCCCTGACCACAGCTATCTGCTTCTGAGAGGTGGGAAACACCCTCTCTCTGCTGACTCTCTGGGAGACATTGCAGCTGACAAGACATGGGAAGCCATGGTAGTGCCCTGAGCTGGAGGAGCCACATGGAGAACCGTGCTGGCCCTGAGATGCTCACAGTGTCACTGTATCCACAATACTTCCCACCCACTGGCCTGTGATCTGCCTGCATTCACATCATAACATATGTTTTGTGAGTCTGAAGATGACTGTATAAATTAGTATAAGACACATGGGATAGTGTTGGACTTATGGATTTGATCTGGACTGGATTGGGATGTTTTCTTAATGTACAACTACTCTTTATATAAAACTTTTTCTTATACACATATGAGTGCCTATGAATTTTTTTCTCTAATCTATCTGGAGTAACAAATTAAAACGAGTCTCTCTGGATTTGTTTCTCTAGTCTCCCAGACAAACACAGTATCCATCTACCTCTACCAATTGCTTTGGATAGGATCAAATTAGAATATCCTGGATTGAATTGAGAAAAGTAGGAAGCAAATTTCAAATCATAAAAGAGACTAGGCTTATAATCACATAGAGATAAGAGGTACACCCAAGACTGTGGTCCTTAGTCACCTTTCAGATATGTAACTGAATATTCCAATATTTAAAAAAACATGTTTGGTTATTCTTGTTTTATTTTTGGGTCCCAGAGTAAGGTCATATAGAGAACATATCTCACAGTACCACTTTCCTAAAAATTCAGCAAATGTTCTTGGGGCAAGTAAGTGGGTTTTGTGTAGCATTCATGTAGTTATTTCAGACAATAGCTTATGAAATTTGAAGCGTTATCAAGGTGAGCTACTGATTCCTTTCTTTTTTTCAGAGTCCTTGGTATAAATCCATTTCACCATCAATGACCTTATAAATGTAGACTGCTACATTAGGGAGCTACATTGCACAACTTTTCTGGATCTCTTTCCACTTTATTTATAAAATAAAGTGCTTTGCAGAACAGTAGATGTAAAGAGATTCATTGACTATTACATCCTGCAGAGGTCTGTGTACTTAGAGCACAATGTACCTGGAGGATGCATTAAATCTGTTTTATCAAATCAAAGGGTAATATGTATTAAACCCATGCCATTTTTTCAATAGTGTTTTCTAAGTTACCTGAGGATAATTTTGAAATTTTCCTCAGGTTTATGCTAGTTCCCTAAGCAGTAGACAAGTTGAATAAGAATCTCCAGGGCAGAGGCCTGGGAACTTATATGTATATAAAGAACCCAAAGTGACTCAAACAAACAAGCAATATGTAGCCTTTAGCTATAGTTTTATCTCTGATCAGTATTAATAAGATGATAAAAGTCTTACAAAGGTCTGCTTGTGTATTTATCCACTTCAATGGTATATATACATGAGTAAGCCAATGGATGCACATAAAGTAGTCGCTTAACAGGTCCCAATATTCTAATCAAAAGAATCACATTTTATATATGTCCAATAAAAATGAAGGAAACCTTCAATGAGAGTAATTGACACATAATCTCAATGGCTTGATAAAAGCATACCAACAATCATTAAGATAGTTCTTCATGCAGCAATATCTTTTTGTTGACTGTGAACTCATCATTAATCAGAGCTGATTTCACAGCACCTAATGACAATGACAATATTCAACCTAATGATGGAATGAAAAATCAGCCTGGTCTTCTTATCAAGGTGAAAACAAATTAAAGTAGGTGAATATCCTAAAAGCAAACATGCTCAATTGTGAACCTTTTTCAAATTGGCTTATTAATGATATACTGAGTAGTGTTAACCCATAGTATTTTCCTTTTTTTCTAGATTGCTTTTTCATCCAGTTAGCTATAACTTCTAGAAAATCGTCACTAAAAATTGAATGGTTTCCTTTGTTGTCAAGGCAAAGAGAAGTACAATCTGATAGTAAATGGTTAAGTTACACAATTACTTAAATATGAGTCTTCAGCCCAAATGAAATGACTTGAGGCTTCTTGACAGTATCAGTTGTAAGTTTAGGAAATAATTACTTGGCAAAATTTGTTATTAGCATGGGTGATTTGTTCTTAAGTAGTCATATTGTACATTTGAAGTTTTATTAGAACTATACAAAGCAATACATAATTAGTCAGATATCAGAAGATGTGAGAAAGGAATAAGAGAAATAAAAACTAGGAGAAAGTGTGGTGTGTGTGTGTGTGTGTGTGTGTGTGTAAAAGAAGGAATGAGGGAAAGAGATCACAATTATTAAGCACCTATAACACGCCTACCATCATGCAGGGCCTTTTCTTCACACCTTTTCAGGGAAGTATTGAATTCGGTTCTTATAGATGACCAACAATATTCACCAATGATGTGACCATGTAATCTTTGTTGAAGAAATTAAGTCTATGATTAATGGATCTGAGCAATTACCATAGCAGAAAACCCATCCGCTTAGAATGAAGGGGACAGTGACAGAATGAAAGGAAACAACATGATCAGACTCTTGGAAGTTTACAGGCAGGAAACAGGCCAAGGAGCTTCAGCAACTGTCTTCCAAGGATAGAAGACCACCCTAGCACAGTTGAAGGATCAGTAGAATTATTGGAAGGACTATAGGAAGCAAAGTTGCTTCTATCTCAAAGGGTAGAACCTTGGTCTTCAAGGTTCCAAAGGATGAGGCTGTGATCTCCTAGGTTTAAAAGAGTCTGATGTTCATCAACTTGATTCTAGAGTGTGTGACTGCCAAGTGATAGGTTGATGAGCCACTGCCCACAGCTGAGAGGCAAAGAAAGGAGTGGAAGAATAGGACCTACTAACCAAGCATTAGGCCACACAATAGGAGAATGCGATTCAGAGGGCCTGCAAGACTGACCCAAAGCCCAGAGCTACGTGACCTCCACCCAGGATCCAGAGGGCATGGCCAATACCCAATATCTGAAGGGTGGGGTCATTTCCCAGATGATCTCAAAAAACAAAGGATTTTTTTTCAAGTATTAAACGCTAATATAATTTGTTCTGCTAGGCTTTGGATTTTCTTGATGGCCATAATTTCTTCTTGCTCTTCAATTTCTTCCATTTTTAGTGGAAATTCTACTTTGTACCTATTCTATTATTGTACTTTGAAATCAGATAACATGTATTATAGATTGTATGGGTTTTCCAATGAAGAATAATTTTTGCTTCAGGATGGATTATGCTTAAAGCCTCATCCATATTTGAAGTGTAGGTTTTGAAAATTGATATTTAAAATTTAGAGTTTATTTAAGACTTTTGCATTCATAGGATAGAGTAAATATGTTTCGTGCATGGCAAGGACATGAAATGTTCAGGGCCAAAGAGTGGAATGATATGGATTGAATTATATCTCCCCAAAAATATGGCTGTCTTTGTTATGCTAATGAGACTTGTTGAGTGTACCCTCAATCTGCAGTCATTCCTTTTTGATATATACAAGGAAATAAACAAACAAACAAAAACAGAACTAGTAAACACATGTGCCAAGGCTTATTAAGATCACCCAGGGAGTAGAAACTCAAAGACATGGGACCCTACAGAGCCAAACCTCAAGCCAGCACTGTAAATTAGGACTTCTAGCCTTCTTAACTATGAGAAAATAAAATCTTGTCTTCAAAGCCACCAATTTATGGTACTTCTGTTGTATCTATACTTGGTGACTAAGATAGCTTGCAAATTACGGAGAAATAGAATCAAGGGTAAACCCCTGGAGACTTGCATACTTAAGGAGAAGGAAAAGAAGACTGGGAAGAGAACTTAAAATGATTGTCTAAAGACAAATTATATAACTTACTGTGATTGATTAATTGATTACTTAAAATAGTGGGTAAAACTATACTTGTGCGAAATAATAATTTATTATCTGTTATTCAATCTGTTACTCAGATCACGTCCTGAAATTGAAAAGAAAACATGCTGGCCACATTTGTGGACTTACACTTGTTGACGCTTTCTTAAACCAATCCCTTGCTCAGGAGTCTGGCTTTCTTGGGTCTTTTTGCAGCTATTGGTTGATATCAAGGCAATTTGGACTCACAATGAGCCCATGTGTACATAGTAGAACTTCTCTATAGAATTTTTAAGGTCTTTGACTTTTTTGAAGCATGTTACAAGGTCTGTCTTCCCAGATGTTTCAGTGTAGGTTTGAATTACCAACTTTTTAGCTAGCTAGTCTAGTGTTTATCTTTTTGTCTCTACCTTCTTGCTTCAGAGTCTCTCAGGTACCAATTTTCAGCCATGAAAAAACTTGAATTGAGTGAATTGTCTTGAGAGAACAAACAATAACACTCATATGTATAACAAGAAAATTTTTAGCAAAAAAGAAGCTCACTCAACCTGAAAATGGGCAAACTCAGTCTACTTTAATTCTGTGGAGGCCCTTCCTGACTCTTGCACGGATGTTAAAGTGGACATTTTACTTCACTTAAGTGGATTCTGGGGGTGGAGAAATAGGAATCTGGGAGAATCAAAGGCTGATGGAGGAAAGGTTATGTAGGTCTAAGGCAGGGTGTATGGAAAGCTGTCAACAGGTCCCAGGGTTAACTTCTGGCTGTTGGCTTCAGAAGTCATTCACGTGATCCAAGAAAGGAGGAAGGATAAGAGGAGCACGAGAAAGACTCATTCTCCACCGGGAATCTTATGATAGAGCACAGCCCAGGGACATCATTAGGCTATCTCCTGGTTGAAGAGTTAGACTCTACCCATCTCTACTCACAGGTTCAAAGTTACACAAGCTCAACCATCGCAGATGACATTTTAATTGAACAAGTCTGTAACACATGAAAGCCTAATACCCTTAGACAATTTATTATGGGTTTATGAAGAAACTGGTTTGACTCTAGCACGTTGGCTTTTGTTTGTCTGTGTGCATGTGTTCAGGTGTAGAAAAGAAATAAAAATGATCATGCCTCCATACTCCACAAATTCTTGGTGGAAAAAAATCTACCATCTTTAAATTATATTTTTCCATGAACATTTTGAAGTCCCTTTTACAACTGCCTTAAAAATAAAGCAGATGATATGACGTTGCATGTGAATCATGTGGACCAAGTATATCAGGAATAGCTGGGCTAAATATAGCAGCATTACCTGCATTTCTCTTGAAAGGCAAATCAGAACAGAGCGAGAGGATAGTCAAAGAGACAGAATTCTAAATCTCTTATACTCACCAGCTGGATAAATTGGTTTGCTAAGAGAACTTACCCGTTACTGAAGGATATTTAGTTCTTTGAGTATCAAAATTGTGTCAATGAGGTCTCTAGCACTTGTACACTAACCAACAGCTAAGTCTAGGTAGAGGCAAGTGAGCTTGCCAATAACTTGGAAGTGGCCTGAGTGAAGTTGTCAAGAGAAATCACTACTTGTATATCTGGTTTGTGAAGAGCAAGTGATACTTTTTTTTCTTTTTTGCTTTTCCCTACTATCCAGATATTTCTTTTCTGATCACTTGGTTTTGCCTCTTAACATGTCCGAGGACTACTGTAGCTAATTCCATCAGTTGCCACCACCAAAAAAATGCCTTACAGAGTTTGCGATAGAGGCTAAAACCAAAGATACAATGGAGGAAAGGTTGATAGCTTTCTCTTCATGGCAAATGTGGGCCTTTTTCTTTTTTCCTATACTTTTACTTTGCTTCCCAAACCAAAAGAGAATGATTGTGTGATATAATTCTTATCTGCATGCAGGATACCCAGGTGTATCTCATGAATAACCACCACTCTTCTGAGTGGAGAGTTGTGTGCTCCTATAATGTTGAATGGATTTGTGTACCTTCTAAACTAAGATGGATTACAAAGAAAGACCCAGAAATCTATTTCCAAAAATCAGTCAAAGAAAGATCACAAAAACAAAGAAAAATTCACCCACAGCCATTGAATATATTATTATTGATGGCAACAGTGTTAGTCTGAGATGACGAGAGAAACAAAACCAGGGACACTCATGAATGGACAAAAGAGAGCATTATATAAAACAGGAATTATGTATTGAGAAAAATACCCCAGTCCAGTTTAGATCAAATCCATAAGTCCAATATTAGCCCATATGTCTGATACTAGTCCATAAATTCCTCTTCAGAAGTACATAACTATTCACAATGATGCTGAAAGCAAGAAAATTGCAGAGTGGTGGGTGAAAAGTCTTGTGGATCCAATGGGGGTAGGTGGAAGGGGATGCACATCTCCAGGGCACTGACCACCTTCAGTGTGGCACCATGTGGCTTGTCAATGGTAAGGTGCTGCATAGAAAAAATGTGTTTCACCTTCAGAGAGATAGAGAGGAAGTTCCTGAAAGTCTCATGAGAAGGCCATCCCCACACAGGCATCATCAAACCTGATTGACAGGCTAGACTCCACCCCTTTGCCTATTTATCAAGTCGACATGAAATTATGTAACTACCACAATGATCCTATGTAGGGTTTCTGAGTCTGTAAAACAGACTTTTTAAGATTACTTTTTGGGGGGCTCTTACAGTTCTTAAAACAAACATACATCAATCATATCAAGAATATTTGTACATATATTGCCATTATTATTTTCCATATATTTAATTTCAATTTGAGGCCTTGGAATTAGCTATTTTTCCCCATCCCTTTCCTCTGCCCACCCTCATTCCCCTTGATAAGTTCTAAATTATTATTATTTTCATATCTTACACTTACCGCTGTCTCCCATCCCCTACAGTTTCTATTGTTCATCCCCCTCCTGGGGGA
Source organism: Nesogale talazaci (assembly GCA_004026705.1). Classification (NCBI taxonomy): domain Eukaryota; kingdom Metazoa; phylum Chordata; class Mammalia; order Afrosoricida; family Tenrecidae; genus Nesogale; species Nesogale talazaci. The sequence continues at coordinate 57,390 of PVJH01005560.1, forward strand.
AGAAGAGTGGTTTATGTGTCTATCATTGCAATCAGTTCCCCCTTTCTCCCCACCTCTTGCCACCTCTCCGTACCCTCCTGGGATCACTACTCCCATTTCTATTCCTGAGGAACTTATCTGGCCTGTATTGCATGTGTCATGAGCTGACTGTAAATTTTATTTTTCAATATTAGGTACATATTTTATTTCAACATGATATGCTTTCTAGTAAATCTAAATATTTAATTGCATTGATATTTATTACTTGAGAATATGACAACTTTTTTTTCAACTGTCATTTACCTAAAGTAGTCTTTCAGTTTAGGCTTTTCCAATTTTAAAAAAAGAATTTTTTTTCTTATGACATTTCATACATCGATTGTATCAGACATATTTGTACATATGTTGCCATCATTTCCAAAACATTTTTACTTGAACCCTCACTATAAACTTAAAAAAAAATCATTTTATTAGGGACTCATACAACTCTTATCATGATCAAACCATATGTCAATTTTATGCAAACCACATTTGCACATTTGTTGCCATCATCATTCTCAAAACATCCTCCTTCCACCTATGCTCCCAATACCAGTTCCCCCTATTTCCCTTCCCTCCCCACTCCCACTGCTCAATGAACCTTAACAATTTAAAAATTGTCATTATTTTGTCATCTTACACTGTCTGATGTGTCCCTTCACCCACTTCCCTGTTGTCTGTACCCGAGTGAGGAGGTCATATGTAGCTCTCTACAATAGGTTCCCCCTTTCTACTCCACCTTCCCTCGTCTCTTCTGGCATCACCACTCTCACTTCTGGTCCTGAAAGGATCATCTGTCCTGAATTACCTTTTATTTCCAGCTCCAGTATACCTCCCCTGGGCTAGCTGCATTTGTAAGGTAGAATTGGGATCATGACAGTGTGTGGGAGGAAGCATTTAACAACAAGAGGAAAGTTGCATATTTCATTGCTGCTACACTGTACCTTGACTGGCTCTTCTCCTCCCTATACCCCTCTGGAAGGGGCTCTCACTTTATCTATTAATGTATTTGGGTCCCCAATCTGTGCTCCCCCTAATTTATAATGATATAAAATGTTAGTTCTTTGATGCCTGATACCTGATCTCTTTGACACCTCGTTGTCGCACAGGCTGGTGTGCTTCTTTGTTGATTCTGAGCTAGATGGTTTCTTGTTTACTTTCAAGCCTTTAAGACCCCAGATTCTACACCTTTTGATAGTTGGGCACCATCAACTTTCTTCACCACATTTGCTTATGCACACATTTGTCTTCAGCAATTATCTCAGGAAGATGGGCACAAAATGATATGATTTTTAGTTCTTGAAGCCTGATTACTGATCCCTTTGACACCTCGTGGTGACACAGGCTGGTATGCTTCTTCCATGTAGGCTTTGTTGCTTCTGAGATAGATGGTTGCTTGTTTAGTTTCAAGTCTCTGAGACCCCAGATGCTACATCTTTTGATAGCCAGGCACCATCAGCTTTCTTCACCCCCTTTGCTTATGCACACATTTGTCTTCAGTGAACGTGGCAGGAAAGTGAGCATCATGGAATGCCAATTTAATAGAACTCAGGAAGTACCTGAGTAGCAGTCCAATGCCCATCTGCTGGCTGACAATAAATTTTTATGGGAGCAAACAGATTGATCTCTCTCCCAAGAAGCAAGCAGCTGGTGGATTTGAACTGCCAAGCTTGTACTTAGCTTCCCCACAGTTAACCCACAATACAATCAGGATTCCTCTGTGGATCATAGCAGTTCAATGTGCAACTGATCATGAGGCTAGGAAAGGGGGGAATGGCATTTCATGTCATTGTGGTTGGGTTTACCATGAGTAAAGAGTGTCATGACAGCATCCATCATTTCCCAGTTCCTCTAAAAGATTCCCTGAGTACCACTTAACACTCTTTATCATTCAGCAAATCGTAGTATGTTCAGCAATTATAAATTAAAAAGCAAGATTTCATGGAAATTTGATAGAAGAGCATGATTTAGAACTAAGGAAGATGTGAGACCTCCCATGTTGGTCCTAAATCTTGGAGTCTGTCTGGTGAGGGAGAGGAGCAACATTTTCTTGTTCAGGCTGGACTGCAGACTACCAACTCAAAGCTCCAATGAGGATTGGGCATACTCAGAATTGGAGGGTGGCCCTATGCACGCTGCCTTTTGCAAATTTAGTTCAATAAGCGTCAAACTTTGGTGAGTCAGATCCATTATTTCTTTCATTTTAGAAGCAGACCTACTTTTTATTTTCTGGGATAGGAAGGTGGGGTGGAGTAGGAGTGAAGGACAAAGTGAAAATTCCTTTCTCTGAATTTGCTCTCCTTAGCAGGAGAGAGGACTCCTATTGGGACAAAAATGAGATACTATTCCACTATAAACTATGCATGAGTATATTTCTAGTCTAGGATTAAAAATGTCCTTGAACTAAATCTTCATTACAATACAAATATAAATATGACACATTATCTTCAAAAACAAATTGAAATGTTTCACAGTCCTTTAGCTTCAAAATCTGGCATTTAAGTAATCCATTGACAATTATATTCTATCTATCATTTTCTGAAAATAGAAATAGTATTTGTTTTGTGGAAAGCTAAGTAACAAAAGAGCTTAAAATGTCACTCTGCTTATCCTGACATCCTTAGATAGGGCAAGTGATGAAACACTGGACTACTGGCCAAAAGGCAGAAGTCTGTAGGCACGCCTCAGAAGAAAGCACTGGTGATCACTGCCTTGGGTGCTCAGTGGAATGCAGGTCTACTCTAACACTTATTTGGTTGCCATGAATTAGATTTCAATTTCATGGTAACTACTCAGATTTTCTAATTTGTTTCTTCTAACTTAAATGTAATTTCTTGGCTTATTGGAATTTTATAAAGGACTCCTAGATGCTATGGTAAATTATTAATAAACTTTTCACACTTATTACCTAATAAATGTGTTGTAGTCTGGATTGACTAGTGGCTCCTTGATCTCCAGGGCGCTGGCTTTGTCTGTGTAGCTCCATGTGGCTTGTCAATAGGAACACCAAGAAGAGAGTCTGTGTATCTGGCCTCCAGGGAGCTATTTATTTCCACGACACCTCCAAATGAGGGCATCAAACCGCAACCTGAGTGCCAGGCTAGACTCCACCCCTTCTCCAGTTGACAGGAGATTATGTAATTTCCACAGAGCGTAATAACATGCTTATGAGTGTTCAAAAGCATCCCAGGTTAATTACACAGCTCTGCTATGGCAAATAATTTCCAGCTCTTACATCACAGAGCTACATGCTAAAAGAGCACGCATTTGCAGTCACTGTGCTGTCAACTGGGTTGCTATGCGTCAGAATTGACTTGATGGCAGAGAGTTGGGGGCGTTTGGTCAATGTACATTGGGTCCACTCAATGCCAAAACCCAAACACTCTTTGGTGGAGTCAGTTCTGACTCATAGTGTCCCTATCAGACAGGGTAGAATGCTCCCTGTGGGTTTCCAAAACTGTATTTCTTTGGGGGAGTAGAAAATCTTTTATTTCTCTCTCAGAATGTCTGGTGGATTCACTAAAAAAGAAGGTGCAAAGAGTGATGGTGTTCCATGTACCGTAGTTTGACAAAGACTGCTTCACCTTTATTAAAATAGAATTGATAAACTCACAGGAAACATCGATTAAGTGAAATGGTGAGGGTGGGGGAATGTTCTTAATTATTCTTGGTATTTTGTTCATGAAAATATTTTTGGAGCTGACTGGATTTCCTTTCCCCAGCCCCACACCACTGTCATGATCCCAATTCTACCTTACAAATCCACCTAGATCAGATGATGTATCATATTTGTTGGATCATAAAATGGGGGCGGGGGGATGAGTGTGCATCTTATGGTCTGAATATGTGGTACCCTAGAACATTTGTTCATGATCCCATGCACCCGCTTTCTGTCTAGTGCTGTTTGCACGGTTTGCTTTGTTCTGTTAAACTGCATTTCATAAGGCTCACCTTCCCAACATGATCACTGAAGATAAAGTGGGTACATAAGCAAATGTGGTGAAGAAGCCTGATGGTGTCAGGCTAACCAAAGATATAGCATCTGGAGCTCTTAAGTGCTTCAAGATACACATCTTGAAGTGACCATCTAACTGAGAAGCAGCAAACCCCCCATGGAAGAAACACATCAGCCTGCGCGATTATGAGGTGTCGATGAGATCAGGTATCAGGCCTCAAAGAACAAAAAGTCATGTCACTGCAAATGAGGGGGAGTACAGAATGGAGACCCAAAGCTCATTCGTATGCAACTGGACATCTCCTTACAGAAGGGTTTCGGGGAGGAAATGAGCCAGATAGGGTGCAGTACACAGTTTCTAAATGCTTCCTCCCTCTTCCTCCTCCCACTATCATAATACCAATTCTACCTTACAAATCCACCTACATCAGAGGATGTATCATATTTGTTGGACCCTAAGATGCACTTTTCTCCCCCAAATGCGGGGGGGGGGGGGATGAGAGTGCTTCTTTTGGTCTGAAGCTGTGGTACCCTAGAACATTTGTTCATGATCCCATGCACCAACCTACTGTTCACTGCTGTCTGCATGCTGTGGATTGCTGTGTGTTTGGGTAAGTCCTACCTCCTGGAGACTCAATGTCAGTCAGGTCACATGATGGGCACAGTGCACACCTCTCCTGCATGTGCATGACACTGACAGACTAACAGGATGAGAACATTGAGACAGGAGGCAGCTAGGTGCGGTAGCAGGTAATGTCCCGGATGGAACTATGGGATGCAGTACAGTGTCCTGACATGCAGGCAAAGAGCCCATCATGATAGGAGAGAGACAGAGTCTCTCCTGCCATACAAAGTCCTGCCTGTCAGGTGGGTTGGTGCCCTTTAATAGTAATACCAAGTTACTGTAAATAACTGAAATACTGTAAATAACAATACCAATGACTGTGGTGATATGGTTCTCATAACAACTGACAGTCCTTTCACTACTTTATTCCCCTGAGGAAAACACCATTCTCTAATGGTCCAAAATGTCATCAATTAAAAGATTGGCATATAAAATGCCGTTTCAACTGGAGGGAGTAAAATATGCAAAAGAACTTGGAAACAGAGCAGAGGTGAGACATTTTGGGCCACCTCCAACTGTAAAAATCATAAGCGTGGAGAGAAAAAGGAGGATCAAAGGAGCTGCAATAACCAGATAAAATTAAGCACACTTTTTGTGAGCAGCTGAAAAATGGCCACAGTTAAAAGTGGCCATGAAAGAATGGATCACACATCAGTGGAATATGTGTTTCTCAGTTTCTCCAAAAATGATCATCTATGAAATCAAACGCATTGCTGTAGAAAAAGACATTAAGAATTTTACTGGCTCATCACCATGGTGCTACATATTTATGGTATGCACACCTGTGTCAGTCCGGGTAGACTAGAGGAACAAATTTCATAGACACGCATATCAATATAAGGAAAGGGTTTATATGCAAAAGGCATGTGACGCCGAGAAGGCATCCCAGCCCAGTTCAGTTCAAAGTCATAAGTCCGATATTAACCCAATGCCTGAAATCAGTCTATAAAGTCTCCTTCTGACTCACAAAGTCACAGGCCAGTGGGTGCAGAATCCTGGCACTGGCAGGGGTCTCCCTATGGCTCCTCGCTTCCAGGGCTCAGGGTCCATCAATAGCAGAAGCAACTCATCGCTGGCAGAGGTCTCCATGTGGCTGCCCCAGCTTCAGAGGCCTGGCTCCATCAGGGCAAAACCGTGTGGTCTTTCCACCGGCTCCTCCAACTTCTCGGAGGCTGCATCTTGTCTTTTCCATGATTAATCGTCTCTGAGATCAACTCACAACAACAAGGGAAGATAGCTTCTCATCTTCACGATGGAAATATCGCAAGATTTCCCAGAAGTCTCAGGAGAAAGCCATGCCCACATAGAGGCCTCATCGGCTACTCAATGGCTATCTCCAGATTAATAGGCTAGACTCCACTCCTACATTTCAATCATAAAATTAACATAAGCACATGACTGCCACAACACCAAAACTAGAATTGCACAAAAAATGCCATCAGAATATGAATCAAAGATCCTGCCTTTTCATAAATTTGTAATTGATGCTAGAAAAATTGATTTTCCAATGGGCCAGATTGGGAATATGGATAAAATCCCACTAATCTTTGATGTGCCATCTAATAAAATGGTTGAACTCAAAGGTGACAAAACAAAAACCTCAGGACATGAGAAAACATTACACTGCTGTGTTGTTCTGCTGTGCTAATGGCACCAAATTACCACCAATGCTGATTTTCAAAAGGAAAACATTTCCAAAAGCTGTTATCCTACAAGAAGTTGTTGTGCATGTTCATGAAAAAGGTTAGATGGATGAAAATGGAATGAAAGTATGGATTGAAAAAACGTGGTCCATATGTCCTGGAGGACTTCTGAAAAAATCTGCTTTATTAGTGCTTGACCAGTTCAGAGCACATATTAGTAAAATAACAAAAAACAGATTTAAAGAGGTGAAGATTCATCTAGCTATAATTCCTGGAGGTCTTACCAGCCAGTTGCAATCTCTTGACGTTTCAATAAACAAACCATTGAAGTCTTTCGAGAGAAGAGTGGAACAAATGGAGGGCTGCTGGGAATCATGATCTGACTCCAATGGAAGAATGAAGATACCCAATATCACTCAAGTTTGTGAATGGGTTAAAACATCATGGCAGTCAGTGAAAAAGGAAATCATTGCATGATCATTCAAAAAATGTGGCATTAGCAATGTCTTAGGTGGAACTGAAGATAATATCATATACAAAGTTGGCAAGGTTGAAAGTTATATACATGATTATGAACAACAGAGCTCCATAAATTCTGACACTAGTGAGAATGAGATTTTAAGGTTTCCAGAAAACTAGAAAAATGCTTGAGTCTCTAAGTCTTTCCTCATTTGTTAATGAAACTGATGATAGTTCTTAACACTTGTGTCAGTCCGGGTAGACTAGAGGAACAAGTTTCATAGACACACATATCTATATAAGGAAAGGGTTTATATACAAAAGGAATGTGACACTAAGAAGGCATCCCAATCCAGTCCAGTACAGTCATAAGTCCGATATTAACCCATATGTCCGAAATCAGTCTCCTTCTGACTCACGAAGTCACAGGTCAGTGGGTACAGAATTCTGGCACTGGCAGGGGTCTCCCCATGGCTCCTTGCTTCCCGGGCTAGGGTCCATCAACAGCATGCCGCTCCAGCTTCAGGGGTCTGTCTCCATCAGAGCAAAGCCTTGTGGTCTCTCCGCCAGCTCCTCCAGCTTCTCGGACGCTGCCATCTTGTCTTTCCCGTGACTCATCGCCTCTCACTAACTCCCAATAACTGGGGAAGATGGCTTCTCATTTTCAGGAGGGAAATATCGCGAGATTTCCCAGAAGTCTCAGGAGAAAGCCATGCCCACAAAGAGGCTTCATTGGCTACTCAATGGCTATCTCCAGATTAACAGGCTAGATTCCACCCCTACATTTCAATCATAAAATTAACATAAGCACATGACTGCCACAACACTACTATTGAGTTTACGCTGTTAAATATTACCATATTTTGCTTTATTTTAATATACTGGTACTATTTGGTTCAGAATACTTTTTTCGTGTTTTCTTTCTCTAAACACTGGTGTGTCTTATGGTCAGATGTGTATGATCCAAAAAATATGGTACAGGGTACCACTGAGCCCTGGTGGTGTAGTGGTTGTGCGTGGGACTGCAGTCCACTGGGTTGGAGGTTCAAATCTAGCAACAAGGCTGGGCCTACTACTCCCACCACCAGAGGGCAGTGATCCTACCCCCCACATCCCCAAAAAAATATGGTACATAGGTACAGATAGGAACTGGAAACACAGAGGCAGATGATCCAGGACAGGTGATCCCTTCAGGACCAGTGCAAAGAGTGAAGTTATCAGGAGAAAGGAGAGAGGCTGGGATAGAAAGGGGGAACCGATTACAAGGATCTACATATATCCTTCTCCCTGTGGGGTGGACAACAGAAAAGTGGGTGAGGGAAGCAGTCAGACAGTGTAAGATATGATAAAATAATAATAATTTATAAATTTTCAAGGGTTCCTGAGGGAGGAGGGACGGGGAGGGAGGGAAAAATGAGCTGAAAGCAAGGGCTCAAGTAAAAAGCAAATATTTTGATAATGATGATGACAACAAATGTACAAATGTACTCGACACAAAGGAAGTCTTATGTATGGATTGTAATAAGAGTTGTATGAGCCCTAGGAGAAAATGTTTTGAAAGTGATGATGGCGGGACTGCGGCCCACTGGGATGGAGGTTCAATTCCAGCAGCAGCTCCACAGAAGCAAAGGCTGGGCCTCCTTCTCCTACTAACAGAGGGCAGTGATGCCCCAAAAATAAAAAACAACAACAAAAATGAATATGATGATGGCAACAAATATACAGGTGTGCTTGACATAATGGATATACGTATGTACTGTGCCAAACACTGTAAGAGCCACCTATGAAATCATTTCAAAAAAAAGAAAAGAAAATATATGGTTGAATAAAGGAAAAGAGAGAGAGAAAGAAGAAGAAGAAAAACCCTACAGAGGTCCAGGTCTGTTCACTGCCTCCCATTAGTCCCTTCCCCCTGGACCTGGGGGATTTCTGGGAGCTACCCCTCCTAACCTGAAGTCCCTTCTTGGGGCTCCTCGGGGGCTCTGTGGCTCAGCTTTACTCCAATTGCTGATCTGTTATGCTCCATCCTACATTGTCTCCCCCGCTGTGTCCCCATTATTGTTCCATCTCCATATACTCCAGTTAGGGGACAGCATGTCTTGAGATGCTGGTAGTCCCACGGCCCTCTATGCTTCTTAGCAGCTCCATGCAGGGCCCTCATCCTCCAGCCTTGCTGAGTCTATATGGAGTCTTAGACCAATTGTCCCTTTCTCTTTCTCCTTCTTGGTTTGCTTCCATGTGGACATGGTGTGGCAGTCGCCTAATCTGGTGTCAATTTGACAATTAAGAGTGCAGGGGTGGAGTCTAGCCTATCAGTCTGGAGATAGCCAACGAGACCTCTGTGTGGCTTGGCTTTCTCCTGAGAATTCTGGGAAATTGGCTGTATTTCCCCTTTAGTGGTAAGAGACTCACTACTCAGTCTCTTGGAGATGCTGTACTGACAAGGCACAAGGCTGACTCCCTGGGAGACATTGCAGCTGACAAAACCCATGGCAATATGCTGATAGAGCCTGAGCCCTGGAAACTGGAGGAGCCACAGGGAGATCCTTGCCAGTTCTGAGATGCTTCCACCACCACTGGATACACAAGACTCTGCACCCACTGGCCTGTGATTGTCCTGGAGTCATTGTGTGTGCTTCATGAATCTGAAGAGGACTTTATAGATTGGTATCAGACATATGGGCTAATATTGGGCTTATGACCTTGGAGTGGACTGGGCTGGGATGTTTCCTCAATGTTCACTTGCTTTTGTATATAGACCTTTTTTTGTATACACATATGAGTGTTAACAGATTTTTTTTTCTCTAGCCTACCCAGACTAACAAACTTGGTAAATCAGTTCCTTCCTCCTACCTGACAGTCTAGTGTTGTTCTCTGTGTCACACACTTCCAGGATGAGGGTCAGGCTGGCTCTCATTGGGCCCAGCCCTCTTTTCCAGACTGTTTATGCATTCTACCATGTAACACTAATTCTTTACAGAAGGAGAAAGCCTCTTCTTTTTCCTGGATACTGGTTGTGAACTGCTGAACTTTCAATTAGCAGCACAATTCATAACTACTATGCCACCACTTATTAGTTACTGAAATAGCAAGTTCTTACATGGAAGAAAATAATCAGATTTTAAATAGCATTAATATTATAATTCTCAAATTATAGGTTTTTGTTGGCAAGCCTAGCTAAATTACAAATACCTTAACAAGAGAAGTATTAGGGTTCTAGATGTGACATTACAAAAGAAATTGTCACTGCAGTTTCTGTATTAGACTCCACTTCCATTCCTGATAAAGTGACCTATTACTCCTTGTGGATAAACAAAGCCAGGACAGATGCCCTTGAGATGAACACTTAGTGTGTTTTTAGATAAACTCCCAATAAGAGGAGTTAATCCTGTACAATCTTGATACTCATGTATGTTTTACCACCCTTAACTGTATGTTTATCTTCTGTTTTGGAACATTCAAGAGACCTCTTCCCTTAGGCCACCTGAACTTTAGGTTGTCTTACAAAAATATAGACCTTAGATACACTTGCCACAGTATAAAGGAAGTAAACATATGCTAATCCTCTAGACACGTGAACTTGAAGCTGAGATATCCGAGTAAAACAACACATGACAGCTTTCTCAACATCACAGCATAAGACCTCTCACTCTTGAGAACTCTGGACTTTGCTTAAATCTTTATGCATTGAAGCCTTCTTTATTTGGCAACTTGTTATTACTATCATCTAAGAATTCCATACAGACTATCCATTGCTGGCTATTTTTTCATATTCATTACTTTTGTCTTAAAATACATCTAGGTGATATAGACTTTATCTTGGTAAATAAATGCTATTGAAAGTATTTCTTTGTGATTAACCCTCATTTTTTTATGCTCTATCACTCATTATAGTTCTATAGATGGCCACTTCTATGTGTTTTAGCAGCAGCAACAACGAAAACAACTTTTACATTTTTCCCATAGTATTTCAATCAATCTTTACTATTGACAAGATGACTAGTAATACTCTGAGTGGAAATACAAGAGTGGGAAAAGCTCTGCTGGGCAGATCTTTCATACACTTTATTCCTTCTCGGCAAGCACCAAGCAAATCACTCTGAGTTGGTGCATCCAGTGGCATTGCCTGAGAAGGTTCTTGCTTGTCACTATAAATTTTTTCATAAAAGCAGTTTTGCTCTAACCTCATTTTTTTGTGATGGCTAATTTATGAGAATAGCATGTGGCTGTAAAATTTTGTTTCCTGTTTGGGAAAAATGCCACTGGAACTGTTGTGATTTTGAACACAGCTTAGAAGGACAGTTCTATGGGAAAAACTCAAATGTACTCATAGTTTTCTCAAAAAAAGGTGAAATGTCAATTGATGAAAAATCTTGTTCCAGGGGTTGAGCCCCGGTGGCATAGTGGTTGTGTGCAGGACGGTGGCCCACAGGGTTGGTGGTTCATATCCACCAGCAGCTCTCCAGGAGCAAGGCTGGGTCTCCTACTCCCACTAGGGGGCAGTGATGCCCACAAAAAAATCTTGTTCTGGACATCTATTAAACTTCCTGAATGGATGAAAATATTCACTCAGTGCATTTGAAGTTCATTCCACCATGTCAGACTGTCAATTTGCCCCTGTGACAATGCACCTGCTCATGCAGCCATCACAGTGTGACAGTTTTTGCAGCAAGCCTCTCTTGCCTCACTCACATAGCCTTCCTGCATGACACTTCTTTTTGTTTCTGTGAATGAAAAGGGACATGAAAGCACAACCATTTGAGGACACAGAACAGGTGAATAAAAAAAGGAAGGAGATGCTATCAGCCACCCAATCAGATGAGTATGAAATATGATTCCAAGAATGGAATCTCATATTCAACAAATGTCTTCAGTGTAACGTAGTGTACTTTGAACACGATATTTTTTTTGTTTTGTTTTTTATAAAAAAGAAATTAGGGAGCTGGGTTGAGCCCCGGTGGTGTAAGTGGTTGAGTGTGGGACTGTGGCCTGCGGGCTTGGCGGTTCAAATCCAGGGGTGGCTCTCCAGGAGCCGCTCTGGATAGCTCCCATGACCACCAGAGGGCAGTGATACCACCCCAAAAAATAAATTTAAAAAATTAGGGAGAAGGGGGTGGTGGGGGTGTGGAACTAATTACAGTGATCAATGCATTACACACATACACACACACAGGGGGATGAACAACAGAACAAATGTGGGTGAAGGGAGACAGCATTTGTTGCTGGATATAAAAACAATAATAATTTATAATTTATCAAGGGGTCATGGGGCAGGGGCCAGGGAAGAGGAGCTGATACCAAGAGTCCAAATAGAAAGTAAATGTTTAGAAAATGATGATGGTAACATATGTATAAATATCCTTGATACATAGTGACCCTGCAGGGCAAGCCAAAACTGCCGTTGTGGATTTCTAAGACTGTGGCTCTTTACAGGAGTAGAGAGCTCTATTTTTCCCACTTGGGGCTGCTGGTTGTTTTGATACAATTGATGTATGGAATGTTATAAAATTTGTAATGGCCCTCAATAAAACGATTTTAAAAATAAAAAATAAAAATTACATTGGGAGAAAAATTTAAAAACATAGCTTTGGAAAAGAATTCCAGTTATTTTGGGTACCCCCTCCTATTATTATTAGAATCATCAAATGTTATATGAAGGTTATTTCTATGCAATTTCTCATAAAGCTAATATGCTATCCAGGCAGCAAAACCTCTGCTGGAAGTCTCGGTATTACCAGAAGGGGACTCAAGGTTTCATGCCTCTCCTCTCTTGGTTCTTCACCCTCTTCCATGCAACTATTCAGATGAGGGACCATATTCAGACCAGAATCAGAGAAAATATTTGACAAGTATGTCTATTAAGGAGGCACAATGTGAAATGCCAAAGGGGCCCTAACCATACAATGGCAGGTTGCCCAGCAGCTGTCAGTGAGATTATAATAAATGATTAGTCACTGTTAGAGTTCATCCCACTGCCATTGTGCCCATGCCAGCACATAGTGACCCTGCAGGGCGAGCCAAAACTGCCGTTGTGGATTTCTAAGACTGTGGCTCTTTACAGGAGTAGAGAGCTCTATTTTTCCCACTTGGGGCAGCTGGTTGTTTTGAACTGCTAACCTTGCAGCTAGCAATCCTATTTGTAATCACTGTGCCACCAGAGGTCCCTTATTAGAGTTATGAAATGCTAAACGTTAAGCTATTAATATAAACTTTTAAAATAATGAGTGTTTCTCTATAATAATGCCATTTTTATACCCTTGCATGACTGGTCTTTCCCAAGCATGGGCAAAGGTGGTGAGTTTTCAGCCAGTACCTAGAAAACCTGTGGGCATCAGATGAAGAGTACAGTGCTCATCCAGCTCATGGCAGACCTTTTCCCATCGACTGACTCTCCCTAACGGAGGTCTGTCTCATTTCTAGGTGTGTACACCCCAGAGTTCATATTGTGCCTTTATCATCAAGCCCTGAAACCACGAGGTACTTTGACTATGGTGGGCATAATGTGAGCATCCTGTCTTTCCTTGTCTACACCCTTTCACTATCTCCATCTCTTCTATTGGTAAGGAAATGTCCTCTCAACCCTTCATTTTTCTTAGTGCTTGGAAGCTAAGGGTGAGGTGGGGTGGGATGTGCCTTCACCTCTTTTTTGATACTAAGAGTTCCTTCCATTATTAACCTTTTCCCCCCTCCCCAACTCTGTCTAAGAGACTTGAGGTTCTTCTTTAAGATTCATAGCTTAATCACATATCAACTAGTTTTTCCAACATGGCCCCACCCAATCCTTACTTCACTTTACTGGAAACTGGCCACTATCGTAAAACAAAGTGAAGACATCAGGTACCAGCTGTAAAAATGTCATACAGACAGCCTCTGACTTCCTATACCTTATAAAAAGGAAAACCAACAGTTTTGGTTAATTAATCAAAACCAACAGTCCTCTACCCTCCAAAGTTTTTACTAATTCTGATTCCAACTAATCCTCCCATGGACCTCTCTATTTCTCTGCTGGCTTCAATAATTCATTGATTGGTAGCACAGAGCTCACATATTAATCACAATTATTATATTTCTTAGGGAAGCAACAGGTTACAATCAGATCAGGAATGCACAGGATATCGTTCTTTGATCAGGGCAGCTTTTTCTCAGTCATGTCCTCAGGAACACTTCTCTCTGACCCTGGGCCCCACAACCTGGCCCAAACCCTGCTCACTTAAATGTAACAAAACTCTTTTAGCCCTGCCAATAAGTGCTCAGATGCCTCTTCTCCTCCGGCAAGCCTCTTGCCCACAGGCACTCCACGTTCTTACTCTCCTGTCCAGGAAACTCACAGCATCATTTCCCACTGCTCTCTTTGTTCTGCTGCTGCTGCTGCTGGGCCTCTGCTACTGCTTGCTGCCCTCTCTCACTGTCTTGTTGTCACAACTTTTTCCTGGATCAGGGGTAGGGAGTGGGCGTGGGTTAAATTTAGGGATTTGTATCCAAAAGATGCACTTCTCTTCTGGATCGTCTTTCTTTACGGTGGTGATATTTTCCACTTTATGCTTCTAGGGTAGGTCGATTTAAAACTAGCAGGGTTGAAAAACTGACTAAGGCCCACATCAGTGTTCCATATACATTATCTTCATAGTTCAACATCGATGGCATTGGCAGCCTCCCTAGTCCCTTCAGTAGACCGCAAATACCTCAACTTTATATTCCTTTATCTCGTCATTTGGTGGGAGTTACAAAAATGACAGGTAGAAAGTCCATATCTGGTCATTCACTATCCCAAAGTAGCTATCAAAAATATAATTGCCTGTGGAATTAAAATATTTTCCTAAAATAATTAGTTACCCAAATAAACTATCAATCAACCTAAGTATGATCAAAGAATTTATAGAAATCCATGATCAACAGGAAGGAGTAAATTAGAGCTTAAATACCAAGACACATGTTTTGTGGAAGGTTGCAGTCTGAAGCATGAAGTCAAATGCCATTTGAAGACTTGACATAAGTTCGAATGGCAACTGGGCTCTTTGTACTTCTTCAGTGATTACTGACCTTTGAACCAGGAAAATGGCTATACTTAGGCAAATCCATGGCAAGACGTGTGTGTGTGCATGTATGTGTGTGTGTGTGTGTGTGTGTGCAATTTCCCCTCAGCAAGAATGTGGTTGAAAGTAGATTAACAAAAAGAAATAGAAACTTGCCTGAGGATTTACTGAAAATACCCAATCAAATCAGATACACATTAACTAATTTAAGTTAAAGGCTTGGGTTCCTTGAGTTATCTTGTAGCTATCTTGTGGCTATGATTAAGCATTGCATAATAGTTACTTATACCCCAACCATCATGGAGCCAGCCAGCTGGTCAAAATCCCAGAAACAAGCTTGCACCCTATTTTATCCTGAAAATAATCACATATCTTAGTCATTGTCTTATTCCTGCCTGCTACAGTGATGAATTTATCCACCCCCAGTCATGACCTTGTGAGGATTAAGTTTTCTTTTGTATATATGAAAACCATGGCTGTGAGCCAACCCCTGTACTGTGTGCATGCTCATGATTTCTCTTTTGAGATGATGTTTGTTTTGTCTTTTCCCTTTTTGCAGCTTGATCATAATCTCGAAGGAACCTTCACGGTGTAGTGGGCTAAGTGCTTGGCTGCTTACAAAAGGTTGGTGATTCAGACCCACCAGCTTCCCCACGAGAGAAAAGTGAGACAGTCTGGATTTTTTTTTCAAAGGATATGCAGACTCAGAAATTCTGGGGAGCAAATCCTACTCTATCCTATTGTGTAGTTAAATGTGGGAATTGATTTTATGACAGAGACTCTTTTCCTGTTTTTTTCTTGTTTGTTAAGAGCTTTTAAAATTGGCTGGAATATGGGGTCTTCTTTCTCTTGAGCACAGAGATCAGAATAATGGGCATCTTCCTGTGGAGGGCAGCCTAAGACAAGAAAATCTGTCCCAGAAAGCATGAGAGAGAGATTTAAAGGTGTAGTAATAATATCTTTGAGAAGAATTAATACCAGACTTGTCCTAAGGAATTAGAGATTAATGATGTCCCAAATTTCCAACTCTTCCATGATGATCTTCAGCTCCATTTCTCCCCTGTTCCTCCATTGAGTGTATTCCCTCATGTCTCTTGGCTCAGCAAATTGCTCCAACATCCAACACAAACTTGCAAAACTTTGAAAAATTGTCTCATGTGGTGGTGGGTGATGTTCAGTCCAAAATCCAAAGATCAGACATGTGTGAGCCAAATGCAGGCCTCAGAGCCAGAAGTCAAAAATGTCCAAAAGTCACAGCAGGTCCTCTTGCTTCCACCAAGAATCAGTCAGGAAATAGTGGTCTGACTTTCCAGGTGAGGTGATGAATGTGTGCGATTGTATGGCGGCTCTAGTCTGTATCCAAGGAAAGCAAAGATTGAGGTCTGCTTCATGCTTGCTTCTAAGGTGGAATCTAAAAATGTCATCAAGAAAGCAAAAAGTGTGACCTGATTCATACACGCTACTTACTCCTGTTCATTAGTAGAGGATGCCCTCCAAAATGGGACTGTAGCCACATGCATGTAAAATTAATAACCATAATGTACCGTATAAGAAATTATGGAAAGAGGGACCATATAAATTTACTACCCTTCAAAAGATATTGCAAGAGTATTTTTCTCATATTTCCTCTTGTGTCTCTATTCATTCTAAAAGCCTGTCAGTTGACTGGCATTGCACAAAGGAAGATCGTACCAGTCTGGTTAGGTTCCAACAGGGTAGTGGTTTTTCCAGCATAGAGTTTATGCTCACCAGACAAGAGACCCAGACTTGATTTCTGCACCTGATGTAAAGCCACAAGCTGTCGTGGAGATTTCCATGCAAAATGTGTGCACTAAGACAGAACAGAAAGAAAGACCTGGAAATATACCGTATATCAGGGGTCCTCAAAATATGGTCCACAAGCTACATGGGGCCAGCCAAGGACATCGATCCTGCACGCCTGTCGTTTTTGTCACCGCTGCCTTTCCTGCTTTGCAGTCAACTGGAGCCTGCAGTGCAAACTTGTGCCATGGACACCACCGCACTCTCCAACTCGCCTCCTTCTCCCTGTCTTTAGATTTGATGAGTCATGAGCTCCCCTGCACAGAGCCTGCTGCTTGCTGCCTAAGGACGGAAGTAAGAACAGTTAGGATATTTTTTTAAATTAGAAGATCTATTTTTTTTTTTTTTGCAGATAGTAGGCCTCTTATTTTGCAGTTTAGGCGGGAGCCTTTTTTTCTGGTGAGTAGGTCTTTTTTTGCAGATGGGGGGGTGCCTTTTTTTGAAGTTAGGAAATCCTTTTTTTTAAAAAAAGTTGGTTAGTTTGTTGGGGGGGGGTTCTAGGGGGTTTACATCACAGTGGTAATGTACGCAGTCAGCGCTCCGTGTTCATGCAAATGGTCAGCGCTCAGACATATTGATCATTGTAAGTGCTCAGTGTTCATCCGAATTGTCGGCAGTCAGTGTTATCGCTAATGGTCGGCAGTAAGTGTTAATGCAAATGGTCAGCGCTCAGTGTTATCGCCTGGGGGCCCCAAACTGGTCATCTGCCGAGGGCCCCATGGGAACTTCATCTGGCTCTGCAGACAGCCGAGGAGTGGGAAACCCAATTTAACTGACAGTAAGTGCATTTATATTCTGATTGCTATTCAGCTGTGTATGATGTTGTATGTTGTGTGCTGTGTAAGCCCTGGTTCACACTGTTGTAATCTCTGAGCAGTGGGAGTTCTGCCATGTGCTTGTATGGCTGAACTCGCATTAGATTCGGGAGAAATACAATGGCATAAGTGCCTTCTTTTTTCCTGCAGTGGATTCTGATGGCATGGGTCTTCTCATCCATGTCATCAGAATCCTATGCAAGTTCACAGACCGCAGTGTGGTTCCCACAGAGTACTGTGAACTGGGAAGGTCGTGGAGGAACCAGCTCTGTAATCCTGGCAGTTCCTGCACTGCACCAGTGTGAGCGTGAGGTAAAAGCAGAGTTCCACCAATATGGGCACTGGTGAGGCTGAAATGATGTGGACTGGCAAGGCTGCATTGATGGACACTGATCAGACTGCACTGATGAGCAGTCCAGTCTAGGACAAAGTTATTGCTGGTATATTGATTTTGTATGCATATGTGTGTATGTATATTGTATGTATATGTATATACATGCATGTATATGTGCGTGTGTATATATGTCTATGTGTATATATATATATATATATATATATATATATATATATATATAAAATGCAATTTGAAATCCCTTGGAAACAATGATATCAAGGAAGAGAAAAATGGACTGGAAATGTAAGATATACAAAGAACAGTTGTCTTATGATTCCTTTTTCATGCAGTACAAGGAAAAGTATGCCAGAATATAGTGTCTGTGTTCAAAGAATAGAGTTTGCATCGACACTATCAAGCTCAACATAAAGGTAATTATGATTGTTTGATCAGGGAAGTGAGAAAAGATAAAATATTAAAACTGAAAAATACATTGACAGCTCAGAAAAATGTTGTGAAGCAGAAATATTTCATCACTGCGAGCATGTTTTCAAGTTCCCAAGCTAATGGCATGCACTGACAGACCTTTATGGAGGGAGAATTTGTTAAAGAATGTCTCCTTTGTGTTGCCAAAGAGCTGTGTCCAGAGAAAGCCAATTTATTTAGTACAGTGAGTCTTTCAGGACCTACAATTACATGAAGGATTGAAGAAATGGGAGACAATTTGCACCAGCATTATCAAAACGCCGTAAAAATAAAACTTTCCTATTTTTTCTTAGCACTCGATGAAAGTAATGAAGTAAATGATTCTGCACAACTTCTAGTTTTTATTTGTGGGACAAATGACTATTTTGAAGTCACAGATGCAAAGCATCAAAGAAACAGCTACAAGAGAAGATATCTATGAAAAGGTTTGCCAAACTGTGAATAGTTTAAAGCTGGACTGGGCTAAACTAGCCAGTGTGCCAACTGAAGGTGCTCCTAGCATGGTGGAGTCTAAGAAAGGAGTAACTGCTCACATTAACCAAGAGATGGACAAACATGACCATTCTCATCCAATAGCCATACACTGCCTCAGCCACCAACGAGTGCTGTGTAGTAAATCACTGAAGTGAGACTCTGTTATGAAAATTGTGGTATCTAGTGTTAACTTCATTAGAGCTAGTGCACTAAACCACAAATAATTTCAGGAATTTCTGAGCTAAATGTTGCCTATGAAGATGTTCTGTACCACACAGACATCCATTGGCTGAGCTGAGGGAGAGTTATGAAACATTTCTATGACTTATTTCCACAGATTACAGCTTTCCTGTTTTCTAAAAACAAAGAAGTATCAGAGCTCAATGATGCAGAATGGAAATGGCACCCTGCCTTTCTGACAGATGTAACAGAGCTACTCAACTGTGTCAATGTGCAACTCCAAGGAAAGGGGAAGCTCATCTGTGATATGCAATCACATGTGAAAGCATTTGAAGTAAAACAAGGTCTCCTCATCAAGGAGGAGAATTTCTCTTTGAAGGAGGAAAATTTCTGCCATCTCCCCACAATTCGAAATCTGTTAGCAGAAACACCATTGGTTGCATTCCCCCCAAAAATATGTGTGGATTCACTGGAAAAGTTGTAAAAGGAGTTCTAATTTAGATTTAAAGAGCTTCATCTCCATGGACATTACATACAGCTTTTCCATCACCCATTTTCTATTGACATTGAAAATGTGGATACAATTTACCAAATGGAACTGGCTGAACTGCAGAATTGTGACTCTCTGAAAGATGCATTCAAGTCGAGCAGCCTTCCTAATTTCTATGCATCTCTCTCCGCTGAGACATAGCCTAATCTCAGGAACCATGCACTCAAAATGGCAACCATCTTTGGCAGCACTTATGACTGTGAACAGACTTTTTCCAGAATGATGAAATCTCCAACCAGATCTAGACTAACTGATGCACACTTGCATCACTTGTTATGACTAACAGTGACAAATATGGGACCCGACATTGACCCTCTCATTAGCCAAAAGCAGGGCTAAAGTTCCCCTTGAAATACTGGTAAGTTTGTTAATTTAACTTTACTTGTTCTTCATTTTAAATATTGTATTTTTCCCCGTTTTTTTTCTTACTTCAAAATAAGATATGTGGAGTGTGCATAGGAGTTTATTCATAGTTTTTTAAAAACTATAGTCCAGTCCTCCAATGGCCTGAGGGACAGTGAACTGGCCCCCTATTTAAAAAGTTTGAGGACCTCTGGTGTATATACTCAAGTATAAGCCAGCTCAAATATCAGCAGGGGCACCTAATTTTACCACAAAAATGGCATTCAGAATGTGCTGAAAAAACTTGTCTTATACTTGAATGAATACAGCATGTCTAAAAATGGTGAAAATCTACAGATCACAATAGTTCAACCCACTGCTGCTGCAGATGATATAGAATTAGGAGGAATTTCGTCCTTGCTTCATTGTAAAAACATCACCATGAGTCAGAGGCCAATTCGGTGGCAACCCACAAAAAGTTAGACTGAATGGTCAGAAAATCTCATAGCCTTAGACTGGCAGCATTCAGAGAGATTTGTAACAAATTATTAGTAGTTGCTAGAGTTGGGCTCACTCCCACTGAGTCCCTGCCACCACCTGGCAGCCCTAGAGAGCAAAGCAGAACTGGCTCTATGGATTTCCAAGACTATTGTTCTTTACAGGAGTAGAAAGCCCCATCTTTCTCCATTGGAGCAGCTGATGGCTCTGCACCGCTGACCTTGCGGTGAGCAGTCACTATACCACCAGAGAAAGTTAGAAAATGCTGAAGTATGTTAGTAATATTAGGGGGCATGCTCAAAAAACTGGAACTTTTCTCCAAAGTTATCTATTGAAATTTTAAAAATAAAGCAACCCTATCATCTTCAGAGTACTCTCCATTACACTGAGCATATTTGTCCAATCTACAATTCCATTCTTGTAAACATTTTTCAAACTCATCTGGTAACATGGCTATCAGCACCTCCCTCTTTTTTTCCCTTCACACCTTTGTGCCATCAAATGTCTGTCCTTTCATGTCCTTCTTCACAGAACCAAAGAGAAGTGGTACCAAGTCAGATCAAGTGAGTTAGGTGTGTGGAGCAAAAGAGACATGCTGGTTTTTGGCAAAATCTGTCACACTGAGATGGCTGCATGAGCAGGTACACTGTCGTGGTGGCAAAACCAGTCCCCTGTCTGCCACAAACCAGGCCTTTTCTGTTCAACACTGTTATGCAATATTTTCAAAACCTCTAAATAGAAAGCTTGAGTAACAGTCTGACCTGGTGGAATTAACCTCAAATGCACTACAAGTGGACATTTTCATTTGTTCGCAAAGTTGATGGACGTCCAGAACGAGGCTTGGCATTAATTGACATTTTACCTCTTTTGAAAGGAGAAAACCACTCGTACACTTGTTTTTCCCATAGCCACTATCTGTATAAGCTGTGTTGAATATCACAACAATTTTTTAATCATTTTTCCCGAGTGGGAAACAAAATTTCACAGTCATGTGCTGTTCTCCTTAATCAGGCATCATAAAAAATGAGGTTTGAGCAAAACTGCTTTAAAAAAAAATTCAGTGTGACCAGAGAGAACCTTCCCAGGAAACTTCACTGAGTCACTAACTCAGATTGAGTTGCTGGATGCTTGCTGAGTGCGCCCTTAGTGGGAAAAATGTGTACCACAAAAGCTCTACCCTGTGAAATTTTTTTTCCATTTTCTTGTTTCGGTTTTTTTAGGGGCAGTACCACTACTTATTAAATATAAAAATAATGGCATTTCTATAGCAAGGCCATTTTTATTCCTTTGAATTCTAATGGCCTTTTCCAATCATGGGGAAAAAGGGGTGAGGCAACACTTACAAAACTGAGTGACATCCCAGTCCGCCAAGGCCCCAGGATGATATCCTTGCAGCCAAATGCACAGAGAGGACCATAGGGCTAGCCGCACTACCAGACACAACATCCCTCACTGACCTATAGGCTATGAGGACAACACTGGAGGCACTGTACAGGAATTGTGCCTGATCTGAAAACACCACACCAGGGCAAAATGCTAAGGACATGCAGCAGAGCAGCAAAGGAAGCAAAGCAGTGAAGTCCCTGGGGAACGCCAATAATTGTCTCTGGGATCAGAGACACCTCATCAGAGACCACTGGAAAACATTCCCAAAGGTCAACAAAAAAACTTGGAATTATTTATAGGCTTTCCTTTTATTTATTTATTTTGTGTGTGTGTGTGTGTGTGTGGTTAGGGTTTTTTGTTTTGTTTGTTGTTGTTTTGCTCTGTCTTGCTTTTGTGCTTATTATTGTCTCTGCATATCTATCTAGATAAGATAGACAAAATAAACAATCCAGATAAGAGAACAATTGGATGACGTTCTGAGGGGAATACAGAAGAGGGTGAGGTGAGGGAAAGGAAGAGGATGTTAACAAACCCAGGGAACAACAAGTGATTTGATATTGATGGAGAGGAGGGCACAGGCTGCCTGGTAGGGCTTGATCAAGGGCAATGCAACTGAGAGAAATTACTGAAACCTAAATGAAGGCTGAACATGGTAGTGGGACAAGAGGAAAGTAAAAGGAAATAGAAGAAATAACTAGGAAGCAAAGGGCATTTATAGAGGTCTAAATACAGATATGTACATATGCACAAATATTTATATTTAATAATAGGGAAATAGATCTATGTACATATATTTATATGTTAAATATTAAGGTAGCAGATGGACATTGGGCCTCTACTCAAGTACTCTCTTCAATGCAAGAAAACTGTGTTCTAAATCCTGGCACTTCACAATGTTCAGCTTTCTGACACAATAGCTGAAGACAAAATGGGTGCATAAACAAACATGGTAAAGAAAACTGATGGTGCCCGGTAATTAAAATATATAGTATCTAGGGTCTTTCAAGGCTTGAAAATAAACAAGCAGCCATATAGCTGGGGAGCAAAACAGCCCACATGGAAGAAGCACACCAGCCTGGGTAATGAGGTGTCAATGGGATCAGGTATCAGGTATCAAAGAGACAGAACAAAAAAAAAATCTTATCAATGTGAATGAAAGGAAGTACAAAGTGGAGACCCAAAGACCATCTGTAAACAATTGGACATCCCCTTACAGAAAGGTCACAATTAAGAAACAGGTTGGTCAAGGTACAGTGTAGCACCAATGAAACGTAGGACGTTCTTCTAATTCTTTAATGATTCTCCCACGCCCCAGCTACTATGACCTCAATTCTACCTTACAAATTTGGCTACACCAGAGCATGGACATGGGTACAGATAAGAGCTAGAAACACAGGGAATCCAGGATAGATAAACCCTTCAGGACCAATAATGAGAGTAGAAATACCAAGAGGGGAAGGGGAAGACTTAGGTGGGAGGGAAGGTGGAGAAAGAGAGGGGGAACCAATCACAATGATCTACATAATATAATCCCCTCCCTGGGAGAAAGACAACAGAAAACTGGGTGAAGGGAGACATCGTTCAGTGTCAGACATAAAAAAATAATAATTTATAAATTATGAAGGTTTCAGGAGTGAGGGAGAGTGGTGGGGGGGAGGGAGGTTAAAAATGAAGAACTAATCCCAAGGGCTCAAGTAGAAAAAAGTGTTTGAAAAAATGATGATGGCAACATATGTACAAATATGCTTGGCACAATGGATGTATGTATGGATTGTGATAAGAGCTGAATGAGCCCCCCCATAAAATGATTTTTTAAATTGTGTCAAATGCAGATGTGTTTGTCAATCCAGCAGCCTACAGACTATATTCATGCTGTGACATCACTCAGAAAGCATCTCCCACCACATGCCCCAGCAGGGGTTAAAAGGTTGAAAACCACTAGGTGATAAAAGGCCCAGATGTGGTTGCTCATTCTTAAGGCAAGACACATTGTTTCCGAGATTTCTGTTTCTCATAATTCCAGAGCTCAGGATACCATATGTCCCATGAAGACACTAAGTCCTTAGAAGCTAAATCCCCAATCTCTCAAGTAATTCCTCTAGAGAATTTAGTGGAACTTTAGTAAGATGAAGCTGATATTCCAGAGGAATTTGTAGGTGGTGACATTCCCAAATGGGAATTCATACACCTGTTTGGGGCAGTCATAAGTTTCTTTATGAGACAATATTTTTCTATTTAACCCTCTTGTTATAGGCAGAGCTTCTTTATTTGAGCAAAACAATTTTAGTATGATACTGCTCTAATATAATATAACTATTTGAAAGTTTTTATGGCCACTATTTTTATAAAGTACTTGTATACAATCTTTCTATTTGTTATTAATTTGAAATTTCACAAGTTTCATTGACTTAAAATTGAGTGTCCCCACATTGTAAAGTCTGTGGTCTAGCAGTGAGAACATATTTATCCTCTATTCAATGAATGTAGTCTGCTGTTGTCATAGATAAGAAAATGTCCTGAGGGGTAGCAATGAGATCACATGTGGGATCTCCTTCCTTGGCTCTTGGCTTCATGGGCCAGCGAGTGGCTGGAGGAAAGTTCGCTTGGTGTGGATTCAGAGAGCAATGGAATCTTGAACAGTGTGCATGCAGTTCAGATTGAACTCCATTTGGAGTTAAGAATGCTGCTTTAATGCTACAAAGATTGCTTTCTCTGCTCTAGTGCAGCTGTTTCTCAGAAGGTCATGGAAGCTTCCGGAAACAAACACACATGGACCTTGCAGGCCAGAGTTTTGTCCTGTAGGACGAAGCTGAGTCTTTTCACAGCTCTGAGATTTGGGAAACTTACTTCAGGCAGAAAAATCAGTCACAAGGTCGTTTATTTAGTCAGAGCATCATGGGTGAGTCAGGAGACAGGGAAACTTAGAAACCAGAGTTAAAAGTGATTGTGTGTAGAATAGGAAACCAGCTGCACCTGGCAACTGGACGGTGATGGAAAATGGATGCATTTATTTTTTTAAAATCCACCTCCTGATCCTTTCAGCCAGAGCTGTTACCCTCTTTACAGGGATTCCACATATTAAGTTTGGCAGCTCTTATAAAGCTTGCCATGCCAAGGAGGTTATTAAAACTGAGCTAAAATGGTTTCATAACTCAAACTGGAAGCAAGAGTGAGTAAAATGCGAGCACTAAAGTGACAGACCAGAACGAACTGGAGCTACATCCCTCAGCCCTCTGGCTCATGTTTCAGGAGGTTCCACGTGTTAAAACAGACTGGAAAGTTAGCTAAATAAAACAAAGTTCCAAGCAAGACATTTAACACCCATGCGAGGGAACTTACTGGTGAGAGGGTTCCATGAGTCACATTGCTGGCCCAGCTTTACTTTCATGAATCTGAAGACAAGATTAATTGTAATTATATCCCCTCCAAAGCCTGTTGTATGCCAGGGCTGTCCCCCTACCTTCTTATGCTTTTCTCATTGATTCGAAGGTCTATTGAGATATTTTCTGCTCTAGGATAATCTATAAATAAATCCTTGGAAGAGGAAGCCAGGTGAATGGTGGATTTTACTGCCAGGTACTCTCAGCCCATTTGAATTTAAATTTTAAATTTAAACTCGGGTTCAAGAATCTGAATTCAAGCTTCCATGAAATGATAAGAAAAAAAATCAGAAAATTTCAAAACTTTTTAGGAATTTGAACATCAAAAGAAAAAAACCAGCTCGTGAATAACATTTAGGAAATATAAAACATGACAAAATGGCATTAACAGGTTCTGCATTGTCAATTTGGGATTTGAGGGACTCTATCTTCATAGAGTTGTTTTATTTTACTGTATTGTAAGAGCACAGGTGCTCAAAACCTTGATGCCTTTCCATTGCCTGGAGAAGTGATTTCCAAGCTTGGATAATTACACAGCTCCTGAAGCGTTCCCGGGCGGTACAAAGAGTTAACATTAGGGCTGATCACCCCCAGGTGTGAGGCCCTGCAGGTGTAATGGGCAGATTCTGAAAGGTCAGTCACTGACAACGTCCACAGCACTGGTCTGAGCTTGCCGTGGCTTGGAATCCACTTGGCAACATTATTTTTTCTTTTAAAGTAACCTTTTTGTTACTTGGTATTTGTGGTGTGTGTGTATTATATATATAAGTAAATTACCATTTTCATTAAACATATTATGTATAATCAGATATGATATAACACATTATATGCATGCACAACTATAAGTGCATGCTGAAACATGTACATAATAAAAAATTTAAAACGTGCACATATTATTTAAAGGATTCAAGAGAGGAAATAAGAACTTTTCTAAAATGTGAGCTCAGAATTAAAATCACTGGCTGTAAAAGTGAGTTTTCTTATTCTCAGTCCCCTTTCGGTGTTACCCAGATCCAACCTATAGACGACTCCTACTTGCTCTTAGCTGTTTTATATATCTGTCCTTTTAAAGCAATTGAACTAACACCTAATTGCCAAAAAAAAAAAAAAATCTTGATCACAGTCACTTTCATTTTCAAAGTTGCTTGTGTAGATTCACAATTACCGAGAAGGGCTCCCTCAGCTTGTTGTGCTCATCCTGCCTCTCCTGCTGTGGGTAGATTCTGACTCATTCACCCCCTGCCATGTAGCTGATTCCACTCACAGGGGTCCTCGTAGAGTTCCAAGCTTGAAAAGTTTACTGTAGCAGAAAGTTCATCTTTTCCCTGGAAGAAGCCAATGGTTTGAACCAATGACCTTGCTATGCAATGCTTACCTACAGAGGCACCAGTACTCCTTTCTTGCACTGAAATAAGACTGCATAAGAACCATAGTGCCTGTTCAGGCTCACTTGCAGTTTTGACTAAAGACACACATCAGAGCAAGTCATTACCCTGGGAATGCCTGTACTTACTGGTTATTAAGACTACTACGGTTGGGGATATATTTTGGGCTCTCTATTTTCCAGGACCATGATAAAACTGAACTCTCCTCTTGTTCTTAGTTTCCCAGAAGTCATTAGGCCATAATTAATTACCACAAACTGGGGAGGTTAAAACAACAAAATTTTATTCTTCTACAGTTCAGGAGAAGAGAAGTCCAAATCCAATTCAATTCTTCTCTGAAAAAGGATATCTTTTCTGTCTCTTCCAACTTCTGGTAGTTGCTGCCCATTCTTTTTAATCCTTCGGCTGGTGGCTACATCATCATCTCACTCTTTGCCTCTGTTTCCACAAGGCTTTTCTTTTCTTTTTAATGTCGCTGGCTACTTTTCTGCCTAGTATGAAGACCTTCTTATTAGATGTAGAACCCACAAAGTTTAATACAAGTTCACTGAAATTCTTACCTTTGGTTCATTTGCAAAGACCCCTATTCGAAATGAGGTCACATTCTAGGGGCCTAAAGAGGTCTGAATTTAATGCACGTTCTATTCAACCCATTGAATCATTCTTCATTGCACTTAGGCCATAGGGCTTGTTTTGATGAATGTCATGTGAATTGAAATGGTGCATGCCACCAGTGAACAGGAACTTTAAGAGAGCATGATAGCTGTCATGTTGTTCTATATTTCGTCTTAATAATTGTGAAAGCACAATTGACATGGGCCTTTCAGCATCCTGAGCTGAGTGACTGCTCTATCATGACTGTTTCTACAATGAGTCTAGTTTTCCTATTGAACTTGTAGTGTAAGCAAGAAAAATTTTTTTTCAGCTGAGTCATTGCGATTTACTCACCACAATTTTATCCTGGCTAAATACCCAGTCAAGCAAGTTGGCAAGCAATTTCTGCATGTTTCAGTTTCTCTATCATCAAAATAAGGAAAATAATAGTAACTGGCTCATAGGTTTACTTGGTAATTAAATAAATAAGCACATATAAATCATATATGACAATGCATGGTACATTGTAAGTATACAGTAAATAATAGCTTTATTTCTACTACAAAAATTTCTTTGATCTTCATTAAAACAAAATTAATCAGAATACCTCTTGGCAAGAATAATGTGTGCTCTCTCAAACTGATGAGCCCTATGTTTTTCATTTATTTCAGAAACATTTTAGGCAACAGTGTGATGAAGCAATCCCCAAAATGCACTCCTTCCAACCAGTGTGCATTACAAGAACCTGAGAACTATGGATTAAAAAGCAATGTAGTTCTTGAAGTACTAGTTTTTATGATAAATTATTGTTTGTGTTTCTGTGAGTAAATAATAAGCATATTATTTTGGTGCACAATATGTTATTTACTGTAGCTTTGAGTAGAGCATGAGACTTGAATGCTATATGTATCTCCTGTGCACACTCATTCATATTCTCCCTCAGTAGTGTTATATATTCTGATCAGAAAACATCAACAGTCCCCACCCCTCCACAGGAATCCAAAATGTCTGGTAATAAAACAAACATCACATGTGTGGGAAAAAAAATTGGACTAATCAGGGAAACTGCATCCACAAAGAGAAATAATCACTTGAATCTTTTCACCCATCATATGTTTAACATGTGTTTTCAGAATCTGAAGAACTACAACTCTCTTTTTACATGTATTCAGACATTTGAAACATCTCTGGAGCAATTTAACATTCCTACAGGTAAATATTTTACCCTTTAATGTCTGATAATATTAAGCAAATTTTTTAAAAATTGCACAAATCTCTAAAAAGAAAAAATTAAAGAGGAAAGTCAAATGGAAGCAATTAGCCAAAATCTAAATGTTTGTTTAGTTGGGACTTGCTTACTAGAAAAAAAGCTATTCCAAATTATTTTAAAATTCATAAATGAAGTACAATCTATGACTAAAAAGAACCATAAGGGAAAAAATTAAATTGTTTTCTGTAACCATGGTGTTGGTAGTAGTTTTAGGATTAGTATTCTAAAACTGATGTGAACACATGCTCTAACAGAGCAAATAAGTGAATATCTAATAGTCTAATTCTATCATTTTTAATGACATGAAGAACCTGGATTCCTAGTGTACAGAAAGGAGATTGGAATGCAAGATTCAGAAGATTAAGATTTATAGAACTAAATTTTAAATTGAGTCATTATCAGTATAAACTCTTTATATACTTCATCTTAAATACAGACACATAGGCAAGCCTCACACAACCCTGAACTCAGACAAGGCAGACTGAAAGACACCTCATGATTCTGAACCAATGGAAGAAACCACCCAATCAGAGTCCTTTTCTCCTTCCTATTTACTGAGAAATACCCTTTTAAAATTTTCTTATTTTCTCAAGCAGACATTACTCCTTTTATCTCTTCTTTTCTTTTCTCCAAACTGCTCTTTCCTTTTCTCTCCATTCTGTTTTCCATACTTCTTCCCCCCCCTCTTTCTTTTTGTTCTGCTTCCTTTATCTTTCGACTTTATGGTTAATATTATTTTTCTCTGGTAACACAAAGCTAACTATCCCCAATGACTCAGTAATTCTTATAGCATAATCCCCAATGACCTTCCAATTCTTATAGGTGCATCAAGTGACAACAGTCTATCTCAGTCCACATTTTTTAAAAGGCAAAAACAAATGAACAATAGCCAGATGCAAAGGGATTTTTTTATGAAAAAGAGAATCCAGAACTAACAGAAGAAAAATTCAGAAGAATTATGTTTTAGGACTTTTTTATTAAATCATTTTATTGGGGGCTCATACAGCTCTTAACACAATCAATACATACATCCATTGTATGTAGACCACATTTGCATGTTTGTTGTAATCATCATTCTCAAAACATCCTCCTTCTATATAGGCCCCTGGTATCAGCTCCCCATGTTTCCTCTCCCTCTCCACACCCCCTTCCCAATGGACCCTAAATAATTTACAAATCGTCATTATTTTGTCATATCGCCCACTGTCCAATGTGTCTTTTCCCCCACTTTCCTGTTGTCCATATCCCAGGAAGGAGTTGGTTACCCCTTTCTACCCCACCTCCAGAGTCACCACGCTCACCACTGGTCCTGAAGTGTTCATCTGTCCTGAATTCCCCATGTTTCTGGCTCCAGTGTGCATCCTCTGGTCTAGCTGGATTTGTTAGGTAGAATTGGGATCATGATAGTGGGCAGGAAGAAGCATTTAAGAACTAGAGGGAAGTTGCATATTTCATTATTTCTACATTGTACCTTGACTGGCTCATCTCCTCCCTACAACCTCTCTGTAAGAGGATGTCATTTCACCTATTGATGGGCTTTGGGTCCCCAATCTATAACCCCCCTCATTTATAATGATATAATTTTTAGTTATTTGATGTCTGGTAACTTATCCCTTTGACACCTCATGGTCATATAAGTTGGTGTGCTTCTTACATGTGGACTTTGTTGCTTCCTGAGCTAGATGGCTGCTTGTTTACTTTCAAGCCTTTAAGACCCCAGATGTTATATCTTTTGATAGCCAGGTATCATCAGCTTTCTTCACCACATTTGCTTATGCACACATTTGTCTTCAGCGATCATATCAGGAAGATGGGCATGCAATGATAGGATTTTTAGTTCTTTGAAGCCTGATAACTGATTCCTTTGACACCTTGTGGTCACACAGGCTGCTGTGCTTCTTCCATGTGGACTTTGTTGCTTCTGAGCTAGATGGCCACTTGTTTACTTTAAAGCCTTTGAGACCTCAGATGCTGCATCTTTTGATAGCCAGCCTTCTTCACCACCTTTGCTTATGCACACATTTGTCTTCAGTAATTATGTCAGGAGGGTGAGTATCATGGAATGCCAATTTAATAGATCAAAGTGTTCTTGCATTGAGGAAGTACTTGAGTGAAGATCCAATGCCCATCTGCTGTCTTAATACTAACCCTATAAGTATATGCGTGTAGATCTATTCCCCGTCATATATACATATATAGTCACCTATGTACATGTCTGTATTTAGACATCTATAAATGCCACTTACCCCCAGTTCTTTCAGCAGATGGAGAAAGAGTAAAAGAGAACAACTGGAAAAAAATAGAAAAATTAGAAATTTTATACCAACTAAACTTTAATCCAGAAGCTTGATAATAAGATCAAAGAATTAGACAAGACTTTAACAAACCAAAGTAACAGAACTGAAGAAATGAAAAGCCAGTTTAGTGAATTGGAATAAAAATATTTCAACTCCAATTTACAAGAGAAACAATCAACAAAACAGGAAAGGAATTAGAAGAAAACCTAAGAATTTTGTGAGATGCTATAAAGAAGAATAACTTATATACATCTCATTGAGTTTCAATTTTAAAACCCACAGAGCAAATATGTACAACAAATCTTGAACAACATAAGAGGAGAGAGAAAATAACAATCCCAGAAGTTGAGGGAATCCCAAACAGAATGGACTCCGAAAGGAAAATATTGCAGCATAGTGGAGTCAAACTTTAAAATATCAGAGTAAAGGAGAGACTCTGTGGAGGTTCTTGCTGTTGCTGTTAGGTGTAAGATAATTGACTCTGACCTATAGCGACCCTTGCACAACAGAAAGAAACACTGGATGGTCAGGTCTATCCTCACTATTCCTCCTATGCCTGAGCCCTTTGATGAAGCCAGTGTACCAACTCATCTCTTTGGAGGTATTCCTCTTTTTGACCAACCTTCCACTATAAAAAACATGATGTCCCTCTCCAGGAACTGGTCTCTCCTGACATGTCCAAAGTACGTAAGACAAAGTCTTGCCATCTTTGCCTCCAAGAAGCACTCTGGCCTTACTTCTTCTAAAATGTCTCACTTTTTTCTTTTAGCAGTCTGTGGCAGTCATGTGCTTATGTTAATTTCATAATTAAGATGTAGGGGTGGAGTGTAGCCTGTTAATCTGGAGATAGCCTTGAGTAGCCAATGAGGTCTCTGTGTGGGCATGGCTTTCTCCTTATATGTCTGGGAAATCTTGTGATATTTCCCTGGTGAAGATGAGAAGTTATCTCTTCAGTTGTTGGGAGTTAGTCTCAGAGACGATTA
The DNA here is from genome assembly GCA_004026705.1 of Nesogale talazaci. Lineage (NCBI taxonomy): Eukaryota > Metazoa > Chordata > Mammalia > Afrosoricida > Tenrecidae > Nesogale > Nesogale talazaci. Next base: position 88,918 of record PVJH01005560.1, read on the forward strand.
ATCACAGACAAGACAAGATGGCAGCATCTGAGAAGCTTAAGGAGCCAGAGCAGAAGCCACACAGCTTTGCCCTGATGGAGCCAGATCTCTGAAGCTGGAGAGGCCACCTGGGGACCCCTGACAGTGATGAGTTGTTTCTGCCACCACTGGATGCTGTTGCTGGACCCTGAGCCCTGGAGCAAGGAGCCATGAGGGGGACCCCTGCCAGTGCCGCGACTCTGCACCCACTGGCCTGTGACTTCGTTAGTCAGAAGGAGACATTATAGACTGATATCAGGCATATGAGCTAATATTGGGCTTATAACTTTGAACTGGACTCAGTTGGGAAGCTTTCTCAGTGTTCCATTCCTTTTGTATATTAATCCTCTCCTTATATCCATATGCGTGTCTATGAAATTTGTTCCTCTAGTCTACCCGGACTAACACACAGTCCATGGTACTTTGCACCCTTTTCTCAAAGTAACATTCTTGTTGTTCAATATTATAAAAAGATCTTGTCAAGCAGATTTACCTAACATAATCCATCTTTTGATCTTCTGCTGCTACTTTCATGAACATTTACGGTAGATCCAAGCAAGAAAAAGCCCTTGATAGCTTCAATCTTTTCTCCGTTTATCATAATATTAATTGTTGTTCCATTTGTGAGTATTTTGGTCTTCCTTACATTGAATTTCATTCCATACTAAAGGCTGCAATCCTTCATCTTCATCAGCAAGTCTTTCAACTTGCAGATTTGTATCATCTGCAAATCCCAAGTTGTCAAAAATCCTTCCTCCAATACTAATTTCTCTTCTTCAATATTCTTCTTCTGATAAGCCAGCTTCGCTGAAGATTTGCTCAGCATTCAAATTATACAAGTATGATGAGAGTACATAACCATTGTTGTACACTTTGCCTGATTCTAAACCATGCAGTGTGTTCTTGTTCTATTCAGACAGCTGCCTCTTGATCTATGTACACAGCCCACATGAGCACAAAGTAGTTCTAGAATTCCAATTCTTCTCAAGGTTATCCATAGTTTAATATGGCAAACACAAACAAATGCCTTGTCACAGTCAAGGAAACATAAATAGGCATCGTTCTGATGTTCTTTCCTTTGAGCCAAGACCCATCTGACCATTTTATTGATGCTTCCTACATCATAAAGTATTTTGTCTATAGAATGTCTCAAGATTACAACTTGAGACTTGAATACTTTTCCTAGATTTCTCAGTCTCAGACATGCTAAGTCTGTTTTCCCTTTTTGTTTTCTAATTCTAGATATCCTGAGAAAGATCTGGTGAGGTGGAAGGAGCATTTTCAGCAGAAATTATGAAAGGAAGAAGACAATAGAATGAAATATATTTAACCCTGAAATTAAAAAAAGAAAAAACCCTGACCAACCAAGGATCTTGCAATTGACAGTCCAATGCATACCCAGTACACTGTCAGGGGTCCTTAACCAAGGATCTTATAGCCAGCAAAACTATCCCACAAATACGAGAGATAAATAAGAGTTACTTCTATAACTAAAATGTCAACAAAATCCACCTGGATGAAGCACACCATTATTCACTAAAGGACTGGAATCTATATAATTTGAAGTCAAGGAAGGTTCAATATCAGAGCTTAAATTGTGAGACTCGAGTGCACAGAAGGAGATGGATGAAAGCAGAGATCCAAGATTCATTTGTAGAACTACCTAGGAAATACATCTCCAGAGAACAACCCCTATCCAAAAGTAGGAGGTTGGAGGAGAGTGGTCATTAAATAGCATGCTTGGGAGAGAGGAGTATAGAAGATCAAAGGCATAAATATGACATAAAGAGTTATAACTTTATCAGTAAATTCCCCCCCTCCTATGATGAGGGTGAAAACTGATCTAGTTTCCCAAAGTATCTGGGTTTTGGGTGGTGGTTTCTATTGTGTTCCTTGGTTTTTGTTTGTCCATGTTGGAGTTTATCTCAGTGAACCAGTCAAGAGAGTGGTAGATTTGATAAGAAAATAAGACCAGTAAATATTCTGCTTATAAGAAGCACAACTTTCCACCAGCAGCTTTCCAGGAGCAAGGCTGGGCCTCCCACTTCCACCAGAGGGCAGTGATTTCCACCACCCCCCCCAAAAGAAGCACAACTTAGACACAAAGACAAAAACAGACTACAAATCAAGGGATGGAAAGATATATGTATGTTGAGCTAACCCCCCAAACAAGGAGTGATGATGTTTAACTGACAAAATGTGCGTAAAGGGGTGTTTGTAGATTTTGTGAAGGAGGCACAGCAGCATAGTAAATTTGACTGTGGGCTGCTAAGCTCAAGGTGAACTCTTGGAAACCACCTGCTGGGTAAAAGACGAGGCTTTGTGTTCTAGTAGCGCTTTAAAACTAGATGGGGGGATGTGGCTGCCAGACAACAAGTACTGGACAACCTCTAAAACTACCAGAGAGGTTCTAGTAGGAGGGATGTCTGCGCATTCTGGCAGTGAGAAAATCAACTTAAAAGCTAAGTAGATTCAACTTTCTTAAAGTGGGAGAGCAGCAGTGCCTGCTGACAGACTTCCCTTTACCACTAACCAGCAGCATGAGACACTTCTGTGAGGCCTGCTCCTCTCCAGCAGAGTGTATTTTTCCTGGCCCCTGAGGCAACCCAGCCAGCCAAAACCGCTTACCTCCTTGGCCTCTGGGCGCGATTTATGCACAGCAGATCACGTGGGCTGCTTGGTGCAGACAGTCTCAGCACTCAAACTACGCTTTTTACCATTTCCCCTCCTACCTCCATCTTGACTGCTTTGTTCTCCAACACCCTCCTCCCCCATGTGCTCAGCTTTCCTTAGGTAGCATACACAAACACAGATGAAGACTTCCGAAAGATCAAGAATCTCCACGCACAAAGAAGTTTTTATATTTTACTTTCTCTGATTTTTGTACTTCTGATCTTTTATAATGCTTTTATTTTTTTTCCTAGTGCTCTTTTACTTCCTCTTCTGGTGCAACCCCACCCTCCTGAGACTACATATTCCCCTAGCAAAAACACAAGCAAAAACACCTGTAAGTTCATGCTTACTCACCCAAATAAGAATTTTTTCACCTCTTCTTTCTCCAAGTGCACAGACGGACCCACCTTCAGGCTACCATAGTAGCAGAACTTCGTCATTCATAACCAAGTCTCTTCTGCCTCTCCATTGCTTCTCTCACAACCACACGCTAGCTCATTTTGTTTTCTCTATTTCTCCATAAAATATATTTTCATGAAGCATTAAGTAGCCCTCTTAAAAAACATTATCCCATTATTTTTACAAATGTGTATGCAGATGGTTGCTTTTATTATCCGCTCTCTTCTTCCACATCACGACTTTCCCCTGTGACCCAACCATAGTAGTTAGGGATTATGTACATTAGACATTCCTTGCTAGGGGTGGGGCTAAACCTGTCAATCAAATGGTAGCTAGAGGGCACCTCCTTGAAAGTATGAGAGTGAGGAACTCTGGAAACTGCCTCTTTCTTTGCCACTTCAACTTCCTCCTTCCTGGCACTTCAGATCTGCTTCCAGGGCAAACCAGGTGGATTCACTACTCAACTCTGAGAGCTGTTGGAATCCAGCTATAACTCCACCAAACAGTGGGTCCATTAACCTTGCTTCCAGCAGCCTGTGATCTTCTGTTCCCTGGCTCACCATTTTGCATCACTATGCACAAGCATCAACTGAAGTGTTTGCATTAGACTGGGCTGGTATGCCTAGTTGATACATAAGTACTTCTTGATATTAGGCTTTCTAATACATATAAGGATACCATAAGGTTTTTTCTCTCTACACAACCCAGACTAACAAACCATTTCTCTTTCATTTTTCCCTTTTCACCACTGTATGTTTTCCAGATCCTATTAGACTTTTCTCACATCATTCGTCAGAGCCAAGTACCCCTATATGATCCAGGAGCTTTAGCACCACTAATAGCTATGAAAACTAATTATGCTAAGTAAACAGCAGTCACCGAAAATAAAATTAAAATCCAACAAACATGTATCACTCCCAAAATGAAAATCACCCCAGTCCAGTGGAATACTCTGAAGAAGAGATCTACTGGGAACAGAATTCAGGAGATGTGGGGAGTACTTCAAGAGATACTTCAAGAGAGTCTTTCAAGAGTTGTGGGGAACAGTCATGAGAACAATAGAACAAATTGAAAAGCTAAAATCTTTAAATCAAAAGAACCCCCAGATGGTAAACGAAGCAGCATAATAAAAGGCCCAAGGAATAGAATGAAAGAAAATTAAAATTGAATCAGCAAACCAGCAAACAATCATTCTGACTGCAATTGACAGGAGAAACAATCAACATAAAAATGAAGGAATCAGAAAACATTCCTGAAAATAGTGAGGGGCATTATCAGAAGAAACAACTTATGCTTCATCAGGAACCCAGAGCAAAAATAAACAACAACAACTACTACTACATTACATAGAAATCACAGAACAAAATTCCCCACATAACACAAAGGGGAGAAAACTATTTAAGAAACTGAACTAACCCTAAGTAGGATATTCCTCAAAAGAAAAACAACACAATAGGGCTGAGCCCTGGTGGCATAGTGGTTGTGTGTGGGACTGCGGCCCACAGGGTTGGCAGTTCAAATCCAGAAGCAGCTCTCCAGAAGCCAGGCTGAGCCTCCCACTCCCACCAGGGGGCAGTGATGCCCACCAAAAAAAGAAAGAAAGAAAGAAAACCATCACAATATATCATAGCCAAATCTCTAATTTCAAGGAAAAGAAGAGAATCTTGAGGATGCTTACAGAAAAAAGATTAATCCCCTACTAAGGTAAACTAATAAGGATAAGCTCAGATTTCTCAACAGAAATTATACAGGCAAAAAGGCAACATATAGAAAGCAATGTATGGAGCAACATGTGCTCCATATATTTGTAGCAACATATAGAAAGTTTTAAAAGGAAAACTATGTAAACCAAGAATCCTTTATCTAGTGAAACTATCCCTCGAGTGTGTGGGGAAAATGAAGGAATTTCCAGAAAAGAAAAAAAGCTAAAGGAATTCATAAAAACAAGACCAGCCATATAAAACATATTAACAGGATCACTATGAACAGAGAATTAAAAACAATTAGCAGTTAGAGAACACAACACCACTCAGAAACCAATACAATGAAAGTACCACTGAAAACAAAACAAAAATAGAGAAACAGAGGCACCAATAAAATCACAAGCATACACATACACACACACACGAGATGAAAGCTGTGACTTCATGACAGATCAAATGAAAATTTAAAATGAACATATTAGTTTGAAAGATTGTATTCCAATACATTTTAAACACTAGATGAAATAGGCATATTTATAGAAATATACTACCTCCCTCCCCAAAATTAAATTAAACTGAATTAGTAACCATCCACAAGTCCATTTAAAAAAATCAGGTCATTAAAAAGTCTAAAAGGAGAATATGCAGGGTCATATGGATTCACTGGAGAATTCTATAAAGTATTCAGAGAAAAATTGACACTAGAGTTATATAAATTACTCCAGAATATAGAAAAGAAAATACCCAAGCTAATCTTATGAAGTTAGAAAAACCTGATAGACAAAGACACTACCAAGATAGAAAACTATAGACTAGTATCCCTCATGAACATAGATGCTAAGTTCTTCATAAAAACACTAGCCTATCAACTCTAACAATATATGTAACAAAAATAGAATATGATCAATTGGAATGTATACAAAGTATGCAAAAATAATTCAACATTAGAAAAAAATGTTACCACATCACACAAGCAAAACAAAAAAACACATCAATTGAGACAATAAAGGCATTTGATAATATCCAACACTCATTCCTGATAGACTAGGAATAGAAAGGAATAGAAGTCCTCCTTACTATAACTGGCAAGGATGTGCTATCTGTATATGGTAGGTTAATAGGCCTTCTTCCAATTGCGACTCTATATTTCTTGATACAAACCAGCTTTTTTTATAATTTGCTCGACATACAGAGTGTGATAAGGAGATAGAATTTTGATGCACACCCTTGTATTCCCTTGTTCTATTCACACAACTGCATCTTGATCCATGGACAAGTTTCACATGAGCACATGTGGTGTTCTGCAGTTCCCAGCCTTTGCAAGGCTTTCCATAGTATTTTACAGTCCATACAGATGAATGTTTTGGCGTGTTTTACTTTCAGCCAACATCTACCTGACATCAGAAATTACATCCCTTGTTCCATGGCCTCTTCTGAAGCTGGCCTGAATTTCTGGTCAATCCTTGTTAAAGTACTGTTGAAACTGTTATTGGATGAGTTTCAGCAAAATTTTCTTGCCTGTGGTACTAATTATATTGTTCAATAATTTGAGCATTCTGTTGAGTCATCTTTCTTTTGGAATAGGTACAATTATGGATCTCTGTCACTCAGTAGACCGAATAACTGTCTTCCAAATTTCCTAGCATAAATGGGTGAGTGCTTTCAGAGCATCATCAGCTTGTTGAAACAAGCTTGTTCAACTTGTATTCCATCAATTCCTGGAGACTTGTTTTTGCCTAATGATTACAACGCAGCTTGAACTTATTCCTTCAATACTACTCATTCTTAACCATAAGCTACTGTATAGACTAATTCTTGTTGGTGTAGTAATGTTGTGTGTTTGCTCCATATTCTTTTGATGCTTCCTGCATATTTTCTCCATAGAATTTTTTAATATTTCAATCCAAGGCTTGAATTTTTTCTTGAGTTATTTCAGTTAAAATAATGCTGAGTTGTCAGCCCTCACCTCTTTACATAACCGCTGAGGACAAAATGGGTGCATCAGTCGATGTGGTAAAGACAGAGGATACTGCCTGGCTACTAAAAGATATAGTGTCTGGATTCTTAAGGGTTGAAATTAAATGAGTGGTCACCCGAAAAGTAAGCAAAAGCCTACATGGAAGAAGCAAACCAGCTGGTGTGATCATGAGGTGTTATCAGTACCGGGCAACAGGCATCATAAGATTCACAGCCTACAATAAACAAAAATGCATTGGTAAGAATGGAGGCGGTTTGGAGCAAAGACCCAAAGTCCATCTGTGGACAATGGAACATTCCCCCACAGAGGGTTGCAGATAGGGGCTGAGTCAATCAGGGTGCAGTAGCACAGTAATGGATCACACAATATACCTCTGATTCCTTGAGGCCTCCTCATCCCACACTATCATTACCCCAGTGCCACTTCCCACTCTGGACCAGATGGGAGCATGAACATAGGTATAGGCAAGAGATAAAACCCACAACACATGGAACCCAGGAACAGGAATGAGAATAGAGATACCCAAAAGGTAAGAAGAAAGGAGGAAAATGTGGGAAGGGGTGGGAACCGATCACAAAAAATGGCACTTACCCACACTCCCCCATACAGGGGGAAGAACAACTGAAACCAGTAGCCCATGTGAAATTTGAAAATAACTAAGAATGTATACTTTTATCAAGGGGTCATGAGGATTGGCTGTGTGGGAGGAGGGAAGGGGAAAAAAAGAGCAGTGGATCCCAAGGGCTAAATGGAAAGTGAATACCTAGAAAATAATGATGATATGTATGGATATGAGGGATACAATTGATGTATGGATTGTAGCAAGTATTCCAAGAGTCCCCAATAAATTGATTTAAAAATAAATAAATAATGCTGAGCATGTTTCTCCTTTTTAGTTTTCTAATTCTAGATTTCTGGACATTTAATTATATTTTACTTTTTCTTCTCAAGTTTCCCTTTGAAGTTTTCTTCTTTGTATTTTTAAACCATTTTATTGGGGACTCATAAAGCTCTTATCACAATCCATCCATCCATCCATCCATTGTGTCAAGCACATTTGTACATTTGTTGCCATCATCATTTTCAATACATTTGCTATCTACTTGAGTCCTTGGTATCAGCTTCTTATTTTTCCCCTCCCTCCTCTCCCCTCCCTTCCTCATGCACCCTTGATAATTTATTTTAAAAATTCATATATTATACTGACCAATGTCTCCCTTCACCCACTTTTCTGTTGTCTTTCCCCTAGGGAGGGGCTTATATGTAGATCATTGTGATCTGGTCCTCCATCCCTCTCCCACCCTCCTGATAGGTCTAGTCTCAATATTGGTCCTGAGGGGTTTATCTGGCCTAGATTCCCTGTGTTTCCAGCTCTAATGTGTACTCCTATACATGGTCTGGTCTAGCCAGGTTTGTAAGATAGAATTGGGATCATGATAGTGGGGGCAAGGGGGCCAGTATTAAAGAATTAGAGGAAAGTTATATGTTTCATCAGTGCTATATTGCACCCTGACTGGCTCGTCTCTTCCCTGCAACCCTTCTGTAAGGGGATGTCAAATTGCCTACAGATGGACTTTGTGTCTACACTCTGTACTCTCCCTCATTCACAATGATATGACTTTTTGTTCTGGGTCTTTCATGCCTGATAACTGATCCTTTTGACACCTTGTGATGGCACAGGCTGGTGTGCTTCTACCATGTGGGCTTTGTTGCTTCTCAGCTAGATGGCCACTTATTTATCTTCAAGCCTGGAAGACCCCAGACACTATACCTTTGATAGCCAAGCACCATCAGCTTCCTTCAGCACATTTGCTTATACAGCCATTTTGTCTTCAGTGAACATATCAGGAAGGTTAACATCAAGGAATGCCAGGTTATTAGAACAAATTTTCTTGCATAGAGGGAATACTTGAATGGAGGTCTTTGCAGTTTTCTATTCAGCTCTTTGACTTCATTCTTTTCCATGCACCTTAGCTATTATATGCTTAAGAGCAAGTTTCAGAGTCTTTTTCAATATCCACTTTGAACTTTTTCTTTCTTTTTTGTCAGTTTGTCATACTGTAGTGGCGTGTGTGTCACTGTGATGATGTGTGGGATCTAAAAAGACTTTTCCCTGGCTTTATCTCCCACAAAGGTATGCCAGACCTTAGTGGATGTTTGCCAGCACATGGTGAGAGGTCTGATGTTTGGAGATATTCTCCCTGAAGACATTCAGCCATCAGAATATTGTCTGGTCCACTATAGGTGGGGCTCAAACCCTACTGATAAGGATATAATTGCTTCCATTGACAGCCAGAGAAGTAGTCAGACCTGCTCAGTGGCATCCAAAATTAGGTTTCCATCCTGAATATAGGATCTGCCCATCTTGTCACATGTATACATCCAATCACTCCCCTTTCCTTTGCATGTATACCCTTAGAAAGTCCCCGTCCTACCACTGTATTACCTATAATACAACCCCTTCCTGTGAGCAGGGGGCTTGTATGCCCCCCCCTCCCCAAGGGTATAAGAGCCTTGGTTAGAAATAAATCTTTCTCTCTCTCTTGCCATTCTCACCTTCCATATTTCCACATGGCCCACCAAGTAAGGCTGAGATGAGGATGCTATCATGAAATGTGTCTGACTCCTTTATTTCACTCTTTTTTTAGCTTTAAGCATGGTCTTTATTAACTTGGACATTGTACAAATATTAAAATTTTCTTGTGCTGCAAAGAGTATAAAAATAATCTTTATATAAGATTCATTCAAATCCAGTGGCAGCTCTCCAGGAGCAAGTCTGGGTAGCTCCCACGACCACCAGAGGGCAGTGATGCCCCCGCAAAAGTCCATTCATTACTGTAAATCTTTCTAAAGCTCTGCAAATGGCTCTAACTGGGGGGAAATGAACAAATAGGGTGAGCCATCCCCAGGGGCTGACCCATCCAAAAGACTAGCTAGAGTTAGATCCCTGTGACCCTGGCTAGCCCCCTACAGGTCCTCAGGGCCACAGTGAGGCACAAGGGGGCTGGAGGACTGCAGGGGCAGTTGGGTCAGGGTGGGCAGCAGCAAGGGCTCTTGGGGGTGCTGGTTAAGCCCCAAATTTCACCCCACCCTTCCTTTCTTGGGGGTGGGGACTAGCAGGGAGTTGGGCAGTGGGGCTGAACAAGCAGCCCTGTGGGGTGGGGACCAGTGGGTCTACGGCCTTTGCCCCTAGGTGGCAGCAGGGCCAGGGCCTGGGAGGAAAGCCCCAGGAAAGGAGGCCGACACTGGCTCACAGAGGGCAGCGAGCCACTTCCTCCTTCTCCTGGCACAGCTTGGGTGCAGGAGGTAGACAGGGAGCCCAGGCCTGGCTATGCAGTGAGGGCAGGCTGAGGAAGCCAGGAGTCCTTGCAGGGGTAGGGGTGGGGTGGGGGCCCAGATCAAACAGTTTGCCTTGCAGCCACGCAGGATAAGGCCCTACCAGTCAGAGGTTGAGAACAGGTACATCAGAGGTCACACACGCCTTTACTCTTGTCCAGACTGTAGATGTAATCATGGTCTCCATGTGGCAGGGAGAGGTGGATCAGGGGGGCAAACACTTCAGAAGGCATCAGCTCCTCCAGCAGCATCTCACTCACACACTCTTGGGTGGGATGGAGGATTTCAGACAGCTCTTCGGGGAGTTCCAGAATACCTTTGGAGTCCATCTGGATGGGCTCAAAGAAGGTAGAAGGACAGAGGTGCTGCTGCCCAGCAAGGCAGAGGACTGCCACGGCCAGGTGTCCAGTGCCCTCGAGTCCAGGGTGAGGGCGTCCAGCTCCCCACTGTCCTTGCTATAGGGGCCTGGGTCGCAGGTCACTGTGCTCCCTACTGCTGGGGCAGCCACTCTTTGGGTCTCGATGCTGCTGGAGAAGGGCACAGGGGCAGTTGGCGGGGTGCTGCATGGATGTGAGACTTCCTGAGGCTGAGTCAGGGCCAACTTGGGCGACAGTGGAGGGGTGGGAACAGCAGGGGAGCCCTGGAGCAGATCCCTGGGGCCGCTGCTCGGGCACAGCCACAGGCAGCGAGTTCCGTGCCTCCTGGTTCACCAGCAACACCTCAGTGGGCCCGCTGGTGCTCTTCAGGTGAATCTGGCCCTTCTTCTGACCTTTAAAGCCCTCTGCGATGGGCACCTCCAGGCTGGTGCCCGATGGGGCCCGGATTGCCAGAGGGTGTCTCCAGCAAAGCAGTTGCAGATGTGCTCATGAATCACGTGGACCAAGCAGCCGCTCTGCACGTCCTCCGTGACGTTCCGGATCTCTGCTGCACGCACACCGTGGGCTGGTCCAGCTCTAGCTCCTGCCCCTCCACCATCTCGGCCTTGAGTTCCATCAGCTTATCCGCAATCTCCCAGCTCTTGCACCCGGGCGTCACGCCCTTCCACTGCATGCTGTTCTTGGACTTTTTCTCCATCAACCCGATTCCTTCCAGCGTGTTGGTCACGTCATAAATCTGCCGCTTCTGGCGCATGACAAGAGTGTCAGCTGCCAGCTTGAGATCAAGCACGCCTTCCTTGTCCTCTTGCAGAAGCGACAGAGACATGGTGGTGATAAGTCCTAGACTCTACTCGTGTTGCATTGGACAGCCCTGGGCAGCGGTGTTAGTGGCCGAGCCTCCCCTTAGTCCGTCGGGCCAGGCCTCGCCAGCCCCGCCACCACATCCGCTTCTGTTCCTGGGGACCAGACGGAGGAGTAGCTGTTTCTGCTTCCACCTACTTCCTTCTCTCTTCTGTCTCTCTTATTCTCTATGGGTTTACTGTAATCTTTATATATTATCACTGTACAATTGCGCCTTCTGGTCCTGTGAGGATTTGTTAGGGACTGGCTCCCCTGACAATGCTGGAAGCTATGTCACCAATATTTCAAATGCCTGCAGAGAGATCCAAAGTGAACTGCTTTTAATATAGTTTACAGATGTAGAACAGATGAGGAAGAAGGGATAGGCTGCCAATTTCTGAGGAATTAGTCACAAAAAACCTTATGGACAGGAAGGAAATATTGTCGGATTCTGAAAAGCACATAAAATGAAGCATAACACTGCCCAAGATGGTGCCAGAAGATGAATCCCTCAAGGCGAAGGGCACTCAAAATATGATTGAGGAAAACCTTTCTCAAAGTAGATTCAACCTTAATGCCAGGATTGGAGCAAAGTTTATGGGAATTAAGGTTTTATATTCTTCATTTGATGATGGGACAAATCCCAAAATGAAAAGAAGCCATTATACACATCATTGAATAATTAGAACTTGGAATATATGAACTATGAATGTAGGAAATTTAGAAATGGTCAAAATGAAATGGCATATGTAAAATTTGACATTCCAGGCATTAGTGAGCAGAATTGGACTGACTGTGGCCATTTTGAAGCAGAAAATTATGTGGTTTACTCTTCTGGGAATGAATAATCAAGAGAAGTGGCATTGCATTCATCAACACAAAGAACATTTCAAGATCCACCATGAAGTACGATGTTGCCTGTGATAGGGTTCTATCTCTGCTCATTTAAGTAAATCGCATCAGTACAGCTATTATTCAGTTACTCTTATTATGCACCAACTACCAAAGCTAATGATGAGAAAATTGAAGACTTGCGCCGATGTCTTCAGTCTGAAACTTCAAACAAGAAATCAAGCTGAATTGATAATTATTGGTAATTGGAATGCAAAAGTTGAAAACAAATAGCAAGACCTCTTTGCTAGAAAAAATAATCATTAGAAATATATGGCTTCGGTGATAGAAAAGAAGCCAGAAGCATATGAAAGAATTTTGCAAGACCAACAACTTCTTTATCATAAGTATCTTTTTTCTTCAACAAAGCAAAATATGTGAGCTTCTGCAGATGGCACTTCTCGCTCTTCTAGCTATCGAGTCAAGCTGACTCACCATGATCTTCTGTGGGTTTCTGAGGTTGCAACTGCCTATGGGAATAGAAAGCCCTGCCTCTCCCCCAGGGAGCTGCTGGTGGTGGATGACTGCTGACCATGCAGATTGCAACCTAGCGTATAACCACTCGACCACCGAAGCTCACGATGGAAGCTACAGAAATCAAAGTGACTGCATGTGTGGGAAAAGACCATGCAGAAGCTCACTACCAGCAGCTGAATCCAAGCAAGGGGCTGCTTTCGGAACAGGCCATACATTTACCATCTCGATAGCAATAAGTTCAGGTTGAAACTGCAAAATATGAACATAAGTTTATGAGAGTCACAATGCAATCTGAGTCTACCTCTGAAGTTGGAGAACAGCTCAAGACCAGATCTGAAGCATTGAGTACTAATGACAGAAAGCATGAAGCCCTGTGGGATGACAAAGGAGAACAAACAACAAAGGGTACATTTATAGTTATTCTGGTCTCGGGATTATGGAGGTTTCATGAATCTTTTATTTTTTTTCACTCTTCTTTTCTTCAAAAGAGTGTATCCAATTACTACAGCTAAGATAGCTGCTCACAGACTTTTAAAAACTCAGTTTTTGCTCACCAAAGTGGGAGTTAGGTTGCTCCAGTTAATCTTCATGTCTCCTAAGATTATGGTCCTGCGTTGCGCATTTCTTCAAAGATTTTGGTTATGACCAAAATTTTTCATAAATCCTCCCTGTATACACTGTTATACTCATGGATATAATTGCAATCTATATATATACACACATGTATGTATGCACATACATGCACATATGTGTCTAAATATGCACGTACACAGGTTACAATAGAGCTTCCTCTCTATCATCGATAACCATCTCAGTGACATTGGTGTAGAAGATCCTTTCATCTCAGTTGAGCTGTGGTAATTCTGTAGTCCTTACAAATACCTTTACTACCACCTCGTGAGAGTGTCTGGGCCAGAACCACTCAACTAAATGGCTTTGCCCTCATATTAAATGTGTACTACTTTGCACTGCTAAATTATTTTCAAGGACAGACACTATATAAACAGGAGCCCCACACCGCCATTGGTTCTGGTATAACAAATGTGTTAGTCCAAATAAACTGGAGAAACAAATTCATAAACACTCAAGTGTATAAGAAAGAGTTTTATATACAAGAGCAGCTGTACATTAAAAAAATATCCCAACCCACTCCAGTCCAAGGTCATAAGTCTGATATTAGCCCATATGTCTGAAATTAATCTATAAAGTCTTCTTCAAATTCACAATACACATGACTTTGGACCCAGTGGCATTGTAAACATCTCAGTGCTAGCAGGGGTCTCCAAGTGGCTCCTCTGCCTTCAGAAGTCTGCTTGCATCCTTGTGGCTTGTTCAGCTCAGGACACTAGGGTAACTCTATGTGGCTTCTCCTGAGGGATGTCTCTCAGAAAATCAACCTTGTCAATGTCTCCAAGGGAGTGAATGAGATAGTGTCTCCCACATCCCAAAAGGAATTGCCACATTTCCCAGAATTCTCAGAGGAGAAGACCATGACCACAGAGGTCTCCTTGGCTAACTCCAGATTAACAGGCTAAACTCCACCCCTATACTCTTAATCCTCAAACTGACACCAGATTAGGTGACTGCCACAACAAATCATAGAACTCATTTTCAAATTTAAATTTCAACAATAATTGCCTACTGGAGGAGGTCAGGAAGTTCTGAGAGGAAGAGAAGGGGTTCTTTGTAATGTTCATAACTTTAAGAAAGCCTACAACTTTAGGAAAGAAGAATTGCAAAAAGTCTATTTTCACCAAATTTTTTAATATCATATCAATTAGCAGTAACTATTCATAAATGCTTAATGATGATCTCTAAATCACTTATTAATAACTCTTGGGCCTTTTGAGAGAGGGGAAGGTTTTTAAATACATGAAATATTTCAGTGTCATTAATTCACCCAAGATCCATGATAGCAATGTCATTTTTAATGATATCAAGTTACCTCTGACTCAGAAAAACATTTATAGTGGAGGAAATATTTTCCAGACCTGCACCGATTTCAAGATTGCTGATATCATTTAATTTATTGTTTCAGTCATTAACTAATTCATATCAATGAGAATTTCCTTTGCCTTCACTTTATCAAACATGATGACCTTCTCAATTAACCAATCCCTTGTTCTGACACCTTGAATGTAAGCAGATCGAAATCTTGGATCATATTCTATAGTCTATGAAGTCTTCCTTAGCTAGTTAGTGGGAATATGTGGCAAGGCCTGACTTCCTAATTTCAAACGTATGTCGAAGCCTCTCCACCACGGATGCTACCGCTGATACTCAAAATACTAGTGGATCAGTGAAACCCTTCCCCCCCAAATACTAGTGGATATCTTCAGAATCATAACAACATACAAGCTCTCAAAGGGCAGCAAACTAACAGTGCAGCAATGAAAGTTAGTCAGTAAATAATTTAAAGGGAAATCAGTAAAATGTATTTAGCTACAACTCACTATGATCCAGGCATGGTGCTAGGAAGTTTATATATGTTGCCTCACTGAGTTGCTACAACTCATTAGTGTCTTTGTAGACTCAGAGACTATGCATTCTTTACTACTCAAAAGGTGATAGAATGAAAAATAACTTATTACAAATGTGGTGAAGAAAGCTGATGGTGCCAACTATCAAAATACATAGCGTCTGGGGTCTTAAAGGTTTGAAGATAAACAAACAACGTTCATCTAGCTGAGAAGCAATAAAGCCCACATGGAAGAAGCACACCAGCCTATGTGACCATGAGATGTCGAAGGGATCAAATAACAGGCATCAAAGAACTTAAAATTACATCATTTTAAATGGGGGAGGGGTGCAGATTGGGGACCCAAAGTCCATCTGCAGGCAAAGCGACATCTCCTTACAGAAGGGTTGTGGGGAGGAGACAAGGCAGTCAGGGTAGAGTGTAGCAATGTTGAAATATGCAACTTTCCTCTAGTTCTTAAATGCTTCCTCCCTCCCATTATCATGATCTGAAGGCTACCTTACAAATCTGGTTACACCAGAGGATGTACACTGGTACAAACAGGAACCAGAAGCATGGGGAATCCAGGTCAATGATCCTTTCAGGATCTGTCGTGAGAGGTGATACCGAGAGAGTGGAAGGAAGGTAGAGCAGACGGGGGAACCAATTAAAAATATCTACATATAACCTCCTCCCTGCGGCACGGACAGCAGGGAAGTGGGCAAAGGGGGACATAAGACAGTGTACAATATGACAAAACAATAATAACTTATAAATTATCAAAGGCCCATGAGGGAGGGGGGAACAGGAAGGGAGTGGAAAAAGGAGGATTTAATATCAAGGGCTTAAGTAGAAAGAAAATGTTTTGAAAAGGATGATAGCAACAAATGTACAAATGTGTTTTGCATACAATGAATGTATGTACAGATTGTGATAAGAATTGTATGAGCCCCCAATGAAATGATTAAAAAAAATTTTAAAGAAGCAATAAACTGTGGAACGACTATGTAAAAACTTTTCCTTTTGCCAACTATCTATCTGTATGTAATCAGCTTCATCCCCACCCATATGCAATAATTATTCAGGCATATGTTAATAGATTTACTGCAGAGTATTTTGCCAGCCATTAAAGGTATTTGTAAAACGAATATAAATAGATAAATAACTTACTGCTACCATGGATTTGGGTGAACTAGTGGCACTGAAATATTTCAACATGTTTAAAGACCCCAAAAGGATATATAAAAATATGAGACATTGTGAGAGTTTACTTGGTCAACCACACAGTTGTTTTTGTAGCCCTGAATTTTCCATGCTATAATATACATCATGCTCCTTAGAAATAAGAATGATGACGTCTTGTCTCATGTATGTCTCTCACTATCAGGAGAGACAAGACCCTAGAAAAGAACATCATGTTGATAAAGCGGAGTGTCAATGAAGAGGAGGAAGACCTTTTCCAAGATGGAATGATACCATGGACTCAAGCATCGGAACAATTGTGGGCATGATGCAGGACTGAGCGGTGCTTCGCTCTGTTGTCATTGGGTCACCATGCATTGGAATCAGCTCAAGAACACCTAATAGCAAACAGCAGCACAATATTCAGTGAAATATAGAATAGCTAACAAGTTGCTCAGCATCCTTTGGGGTGGCTATGAATAAAGTTCAAGGAGTTGTTTTCTCTTGATTCTAGTTATAAAAAGGGTTGGGTTCATTTATACCCATCCTGGAAGGAATTCGGTGCATTCAAACTATGGTCAAAATATGGAATGATGCAGTGAGCATCACAAGAAACTGCAAAGAATACATAGATTCACTGTACCAAAAACAATTCATCAGGCCAATCCCACAACCTAGAATATAGCTTAGTGGAGTCGCCCTTGGTACTGGGGGGGGGGCAGGATATATATATGTGTGTGTATGTATGTATTATAAACCATATATAATAGTATATAATATTAACCATATATTATATGATTTGAGCTGAAGGCAGGTGGATTGTAAAGGAGGAAAGAAGTTCCTAGTGCCAGGGTTGCTAGAAAACAGTGCTAGGGAGAGGACAACTGTGTCCTGCCCAGGGAGGTCATCTTGTTCCAGGGAAACAATACTACAGAAGGAGGGGGATATGTTCTGGCTGATGGGGTAAGTTCTGGGAAACACTGAAGGCAGGTGCTTTGAAGTTCAGGTGTTTTGAAGTTCAGCAGATCATTCTTCTTGAGAGGACTGCCTGGTCCTGAACCTGGCCCAAACAACAACTACCTCTTTAAAATGACCAGATTTTAAGCGGGACACCATTGATTGGGGGTGGGGGGGGCTGTTCTTGATTTAAAATTTGATCTATATGGAGCAACAAAAAATGTCATAGAGCACAAAAATAGTATTATATACATTTATTTTAATTTTTAAATGCCATGGGACATTGTTAAATTGATAAAAAAAAAAGAAGCAGGACATCTGGTCACTTTATCTTACATACTTTGGAAATATGTCAAGAGCGACTGGTCCCTGAAGAAGGACATCATGCTTGTTAAAATGGAGGGACAGCAAGGAAGAGGAAATCCCTCAAGGAGATGGATTGACATAGTGGTTTCATCAATGGGTTCAGGCATAAGAACAATTGTGAAGATGACACAAAACTGCGCCATCTTTTGTTCTGTTGTGCAAGAGGTTGCAATGGGCCAGAGCCAACTTGATGACACCTCACAGCAGTAGCAGAGCTGAGTACATTTATTGGCCATGTATTTTGCCTAGCCACCTTGATGGCTTGCTCAAGTCAGAATTGGTAGCCTGTGTCCAATAAATTGCCCTTTGATCTAATTAGCTGTAATGAGAGAAGTAGGGTCTGTTTTACTTGAAAAGAAAATTGTATGATCATAGTAACATATTTTGAAAAGAACAAGGTGAAGTCACTTTTCTTAAAAAGTAGTTACATTAGAGAAATAATTCCAGGTTTTATGGATTTCTTCTACAGCCTACCCAATCTAATTACTAACTTCATGTGGCAGGAAAGTGTTTTATAGTGTAGGCACTTAAGATGAAGTCTTTTTCACATAGTTCTTGTTAGCCCATGACCTGCTTTTCATCAGCTAGATATGGATAATCTATTGCCTGAAGGGAAAACACAGTTGGCTGTAGATAAGAAAAATAAAGCAGTCATTCTAATTTATGAGCTTCAAATCTGAGGTCCAGATGTGAGACAAAATGACGTTGATCAGACAGAATGAGTTTTTTGCCCACTGGATATTAGATAAAAAAAATTTTGACTTGGTTAGAAGAAGAGTGTAAAAAATAAATTATAACAAGGGAGATGAGATGTTGAATTGCTTTCTTCATTCTCCTGAGTTTAGAATTCAAAAGGGGAGGAAAAAAGGAACTCCGGTAAATTTGGGGATTAAGTAGTAAAGAAGATCTTTTCACTGGGGTGGAAGAAGCAGTCCTAGGCACTTGGAAAATGAATGGTTCTGAACAATGGAGTCCTGAGCAAAAAAGTATCTAAAAGTTTACTATGCTCCCTCAGTAGGCAGTGGGACTGAAGGACCTCCTTATAGAAGTAAGGGGAAGGCAACATGATCCATTTGGACTATTAATTCAAGACTAGATAGAGACAACGCCAGATGTTTAAATGTCTGTCTGGGAGTCAGTGTAACTAAGGACACAGTTGAAGATGTAAAGGCTTAGTAAGAACTAAGCACACTGCCTTGCAATCTTGATGCATTCATAATCTAGATACAATCCCACCAAGAATTAGAAAGTCAATTCTAAATTGACAGAAAATCTTTAAATGTTTGGTTAATCCATGACATAACTGAGGCTAAGTTTTACCTTTTTTCCCAGCTGATTTATTCACAAGTAATTTACATATCATATAATCCAATACTTCAATCAGATCATGGAGAATTGTCAAATTAGCCCCACATCAGTTTTAAAACATTCCCCTTTCCCCATTGTCAAATTGCCTTTAAGATAATTCATACAATTATAAAACTCCCTCTGCCATCCTGTCTGCATTAATTATGGCACTCTCCAAGCCCCATTCTAGAAGTTTACTATGCTGATAAATCTTTCTCCCAACCACCCCCAACCCCAGCCGTGTTCCTTATATTCACGTATATTCCTTACTTTCATCGTGTCTCCGCTTCTCCTGTGCTGCACAGCCGAGAGACCCAACAAAAAGAAATAGAAAACAAATTCACGCTAAGGTGGAAAGGGGGAAAAAATCAGCAGCTCAAAGCTCCCAATTGCTGTGAACAGAAAGATGCGCTACAGTTAGACTTGGATTTGACTTGATGGGAGTGAAATTTTTGCAGTTCAAAGGAGCTGGGCTGCTCTACAAAATTGATCATCTGACTGTAAGTTCGTGTAGTGTTGCAATGGTTAATTAAGTACTGGGTTTTTAACTGAAAGGATGCCTGTTGGAACCCAACTAGAATCCTCATGGGAGTCTTATCAATACACATCTATAAAGAGTATAGCCTATGAAACACTATAGGACAATTCAATTACTGTAAGTCAGAATAAACTTAATAGCACCAACCAACAAGATTACAGTTCAACCAACCAGAGTGTATAGAAAACCATGGTTTTCTGGCATCACTAAGTTTGCATTTTAGACTATGGAGATGAGAAGTAGCAAGTTGCTTTTTGTATTTTTCCTCAATCATGATTAGATAGACTTATCTAACTTTCAAGGTTGTTTTTGAGGGAGCATAGTACTTAAGAAAATCAATTCTAGATTAAAATAGCATTTTCTAAAATCTTGGCTGATATACATTCTAATTATGTGTCAGTTTCCTAGGACTGCCTTAACAAAGTATAGGTATTATGTTAATCGAGTGTGTTAGTCTAGGTAGACTAAGAAACAAATCCATAAACATGTATATGGATATAAGGGAAAGGTTTATATACAAGAGGAATGGGACATTGAGAAAGCATCCAAACCCAATCCAGTCCAAGGTCATAAGTCAGATATTAGCCCATGTGTCTGGTACCAGTCTATAAAGTCTCTTTCTGACTCATGAAGCACATGCAATGACACCAGGACAATCACCAGCCAGTGGGTGCAGAGTCTTGTGCATCTAGCGGCAGTAGAAGCATCCCGGCACTGGCTCCTCATTTACCCATGGGTCCTCATTTCCAGGGCTCAGGGTCCATCAGCAGTATCCTTTGGCAATAGAAGAATCTGAGCACTGGCAGGTGCTTCTCCAGCCCCAGAAGTGTGGTTCTATCAGGGTAAGCCCATGTGGCTTCTCCTCTGGCCCCTCCAGTTCCTCGCAGGCTGCCATCTTGTCTTGTCAGTCCAGCATCTCCAAACGACTGAGGAAATGATGTCACATCTTCACCAGGGAAATATCAAGAGACTTCCTAGAATTCTCAGAGAAAGCCATGACCACACAAAGGTCCCATTGGCTATCTCCACATTAACAGGTGTGTCAGTCTGGGTAGACTAGAGGAACAAATTCAAGGACACACTTATCGATATAAGGAAAGGGTTTATGTACAAAAGGAATGGGACATGGAGAAAGCATCCCAGCCCAGTCCAGTCCAAAGTCATAAGTCTGATATTAACCCATATGCCCGAAATCAGTCCATAAAGTCTTCTTCCGAATCACGAAGTCACAGGTCAGTGGGTGCAGAATCCCGGTGCTGGCAGGGCACCTTGCCTCCAGGGCTCAGGGTCCATCAACAGCAGAAGCAACTCATCACTGGCAGAGGTCTCCATCTGGCCGCCCCAGCTTCAGAGGTCTGGCTCCATCAGGGCAAAGCTGTGTGGTCTCTCCACCGGCTCTTCCAGCTTCTCGGAAGCTGCCAGCTTGTCTTGTCCATGATTAATCGTCTCTCTAACTCCCAACAACTGGGGAAGATAGCTTCTCATCTTCATGAGGGAAATATCACGAGATATCCCAGAAGTCTCAGGAGAAAACCACGCCCACATAGAGGCCTTATTGACTGCTCAATGGCTATCTCCAGATTAACAGGCTAGACTGCACTGCTACATTTCAGTCATAAAATTAATATAAGCACATGACTGCCACAAAAGGCTAGACTCCACCCTGTTCCCAATCATGAAATTGGCACATGAGTACATGACTGCCACATCGAGTTGTGGTGAGTTGCACTTACAATCTTGTTTATCTGGAAATTTTCATTTTCTTGGAAGAAATATGGGGGAACATACTGAGTTATGTGAGCAATATCTGAGAATTAGGTTAGGGTGGTATAATGTAAGAGACACACAGAAATATATGCCACACACTGAATGTAGAACCTGATATTGTGTTTATGGGACAGCTAAAAATAGATCACAAAGAAGGGTAAGTAACCAAACCAAAAAGACCAAGCAAACTGTCACAAATCAGTTCTGACCCTGATAAATCTTTCTCCCATAAAGACTCTAGCTGAGTTCCAACAGTCATTCTACAGAACAATCCTTTAGGACAGGATAGAACTGCCCATCTGAGTTTCCAAGATTTTCACTCTTTTTTTTTTTAAATTTTCATTTAATTCATTTTATTGGGGACTCATACAGCATTCATCATAATGTATACATACATACATACATACATGCATATGTTGTTTCAGTAGTTACATCTTTTCTTGGATGGGGTGGGGTGGGGTTCTTTTTTTTTTTTCTGATTTGGGAGAAGTAAGGCAGTTTTATAGGGCAAGCAAGCTTAGGCAATTAGCATATCGTGATCTTCAAAATTAACAAGTGAATGGCAGCACAGCTGCAAGTCAGGCTTCAGAGGCCAGGGCTGTTTACAGTTACAAAGGCGACAAACTACAAACCTCAGGCAACAAACTGCAACAGAGTTCAGGCATATCCAGCCTGTAGTCAGGTCAAGCATGTC